>JAVKPL010012502.1:0-59014 GCA_032173675.1 Gastrolobium villosum | reverse complement strand
ATATTGCTACACGAAAGTATGAATTTATTACAGAAACGTTTAACGGAAAGATTTAATTAAAATAAATTTGAATTCAAATTTCGAATTTAAAATCTGAATTCAACAGTTGCGCGATCCTCTGATGCTGCAAGCGCCATTCCCACGCTCGTAGCGTGGGCCTTTAGTTTCACTTTGTCCTTTTCAGCTCTAATTTGTGCATTTCTCCTATGAAATCAACATAAAATCAGTATATAACTTCAGATTAAGATATTTGACAAATTAACAGTGATTTTGCCCTTTTCTTGCATCAGATTAAGTAACATTCTTCCTCTTTTTATCTTACAATTCCTTATATGCTGATCGCATATCAAATAATTCCCAGATTTAAACGTTGCTGTCCCCAGCAATGTAAAAGACTCAGTCCAGGACATATTTAATTAATCCAACATAACATTCTAGAGACACTCTCAGACACAATATGCCATGCATGCCTGACTCAACATCATAAACTCCCAATAATGTCATCAGCTTCTTAGAGATACAAGTCTACATTGGTTACCCCTCACACAGATAAATAATATTCACTCAACACTCAGTGTTTAAGGGTATAATGAGCATTCAATCACTCAAAGCTATAACACTACCATAGGCTTGATCATATTCTAAAAAATTCTTAAAAATGAAGAATCACACACATGCATTAATTGATCAAAAGGACTTCACAGGTTGTAACTTGGCCGGGGTAACAGGGTAGGAAATATATGGATAGTAGCTCAAACAACAATGAGATTGAAAACTGATATTATTTCACTTTAACACATTCAATTCAATGATTTTTGCTCCACTAACATTCCCACAGAATTTCGGGAATTAATTCCTTCCAGCCCACCTTTTACTTTTTCCTTTTTTTTTTTTTTATAAGGGCATAGATGATTTTTTTTTTATCCCTTAATCACTTGACCTTTGTGGAGCTTACCTCAATTTCTTTATTTTATTTTCAACACATTCAATGATTCAATCTCAATCAAGGTAAGTCACGAAAAATGGATATAGGCTAAGCCATCAATCAGGCCACAGGTCATTTATCAAGAATTAAGTTCAGGCTCAAAGGGCTAGCAAGGGAAAATCTCATACAGGTGAGTTATTTTGGCCAATAGCAATTAAGAACAAAATGCCTTTATCATATCAATCAATGCATGCATAATAGAGAAACAAATCAAGTTCTAGAGTATTACAACAGTGAGACCTCTCAACAAAAATTTCAGTGTTTAGGCTCAAAACCTCACAGCTATGGTATCAATGCAGACTCAAGAAAATTGACCTCAGACATTATCAGAATTTCACAATATTAATTCAGACAAACGAGCAATCATGCAATCTAATTATGCCTATGCAATGTTATGTCAGAAATTCATACAATATATTCCAAGAATTTAATCATGTACATTAACAAGATGAGCACATTTAAACCTGGGATTTGTTCAAAACACACATTTTTTTTATTTTATTTTTATTTTTTTAATGGCACACCAAATAACTATAAAAAATAACTAAGAAAATGAAAAGAGTTAGGATATCTCCCCTGATAGAAGAATTGCAGTTCTAAGGCGCAAGCCCACCATTCCCAGATTTAGAGCATTGTTGTCCTCAGCAATAATTAAACCACAAGAAGGAAAACCTGCACAATGGAACAAGCAGTGGCATATAAAAGAGACTATAATGCGCACATTAAAACATCAGAGAAAAATATACTAACTAAAATACAAAACAGAAAAATAAACTAATGTACAAAATCTCCGTCAGCAAGGAGAAAAAGTCAAACCCTCCATGTCATCCCACTCAGCAACGTGGGATGACTCAGCAAATGGAGGATCTGGTGGTATTGGCTGCCTTGGTGTTTGGAGCCACCATTCCCAGATTTGGCCCAAACCATGGAGCCATGTTAGAAACTCTTTGAAGCTTTGATTCTTCTTAGAGATAGAATCTCTATGTCTCTTGTCAAACTTTAGCTTCAGGTGTCTCTTCCAACTCTTATCAAAGAGTTTGATCACCTCCTTTCTCAGTACCTTCTTCATTGTAGGATGACTCCTCCCTTGGGATTTCTTCTCATGTTTGTCATCATCCTCATTTAGAATTTTATTGGTATGAGCAGAGGGATCTTTGTCTTTCAATTCAGTCTCCTCTTCCTTTAGTGCTTCAGTTACTACCTTGTTACACAAGAAGATATCTCTTAAAGTTTTAGGAGACTCATTCAACTCCGTCTTCGTGGCACCATTTCCTTTGACATCATCTGCTTTTCTAGAAACTTCAACCGCTACACTTTTCTTTTCCTTTAAGACATCCAGACTAAAACAATCGTCTTTGTGAGAAGACTGTTTTAAAGAATCAAAGACATTGATGGTAACAGTCTCCTCATTCATCCTCAGCTCAAGCTTCCCGTTTTCAACATCAATCCGTGCACGGGATGTTGCTAAGAAAGGTCTACCCAGCAAAAGAGGCATTGCAGCTCCTCCTTCCATATCCAACACCACAAAGTCAGCAGGGAAGATGAACTTGCCCACCTTCACAAGAACATCTTCTATTATTCCGCTTGGCTTCCTTGAGGACTTATCAGCAAGTTGTAAAGATGCTTGAGTAGGCTTCAACTCGGTAATCCCCAAGGAATTACAAACAGAAAGAGGCATTAGATTAATGCTAGCCCCAAGATCACACAATGCCCGCCTGATTTTTCTATTCCCAATTTCAATAGGGATATTGAAGCTCCCTGGATCATTACGCTTAGGCGGGACCTTCTTGGTAATAATAGCACTACACTCCCCAGTGAGTGTCACCGTTTGGCATTCCTGCAGTTTGTGCTTCCTTGACAACAAGTCCTTCATAAACTTTGCATAATTTGGCATGCTAGACAAAGCTTCAGCAAAAGGTATGTTTATGTGTAGCTTCTTGAAGATTTCTAAAAACCTGTCATAATGCTTGTTATAAACCTCTTTCTTGAACCTTGCTGGATAAGGTGCTTGAGACATCACATATTCATGGCTCAGCTCAAACTTCTTCTTCTCAACTGGCTTTTCTTCTTCCACGGGTTTTTCAATTTCATTTTCTGGCTCCTTAACCTCTTTAAGCTTCTTCTTAGCTTCCATCTTTGTGTTCGGCTTTTCTGGGGTTGCCACTACTTTCCTGCTTCTAGTTGTAATATACATGCAATCCTCTTTTGGATTGATAATTGTATTACTTGGAAATGTACCTGGAATTCTTTCTGAAAATTGCTTTGCCAGCTGGCCTATCTGATTCTCCAGGTTCCTAATAGAAGCATTTGTGTTCTTGTTGTTGGCTCGAGTCTCCTCCATAAAAGCATTAGTGTGTTGAGCCATCTCATTAGAAGCCTTAGCCATCTGAGCAAAAGCTTTTTCCCACTCAGCAGGCTCACTTTGTTGATTCTGTGAAGGTTGAGCATAATTATTATTAGCTTTAAAATCCATACCTGATCCTTGAGTCCTCCGCTGAAAGTTGTTGTTACCACCAGGGAAATTTTGATTTCGCTGGAAGTTTTGTTGTTGTTGAGGACGCTGATCGTACCAAATCCCATTCACCTGTAATTGTTGAAGTGAATCTTCGGATGATGGATTCGGACATTCACTGGATTCATGACTTTCTTGGCATTGGTCACAAATCAGAGGAGTTGTTTGAACCTTTGACACTTGTAACTTGTCAAATTTTTCACTTAAACTGTCAAACTTTTTAGATAATGATATTACATCACTATCTACTGGTTTTGTTACTGCTCTTTGTGTGGGAACTAGCACACTTTCATTTTCATTTCTTGCAAGCTTTTTGATCAACTCAATAGCCTGCTCATATGTGCTTTCCCGAATAGAACCTCCAGCGGCACTATTTATTAT
The DNA here is from genome assembly GCA_032173675.1 of Gastrolobium villosum. Classification (NCBI taxonomy): domain Eukaryota; kingdom Viridiplantae; phylum Streptophyta; class Magnoliopsida; order Fabales; family Fabaceae; genus Gastrolobium; species Gastrolobium villosum. The sequence continues at coordinate 55,136 of JAVKPL010012502.1, read as the reverse complement.
CATCCTTGTTTCAGGGGTGATTCCATTGAAAAATATCACCACTTTTCTGTCATCATCTCCTTCGTAATGTGCACATTTCCTGTTTAATTCCTGGAATCTGTTCCAAGTTGCACAGAGCGATTCTCCTTCCAACTGGCGAAAGTTTGTGATTTCATTCACCAGCTGATTATATTTTTCCATGGAGAAGAAATGATCAAAGAATTTGCTGGACAGATCTTCCCATGTAAGGATGCTGTTTGCTGGCTGTCGTTCGATCCATCTCAATGCTTTTCCCTTAACAGCGAAAGGGAACAACCGAAGCCTGATAGCATCTGTAGATACCCCATTATGTTTGGTGGTATCACAGACCATCAAGAATCGGTCTATAAACTCATGTGGATCTTCATCATCAGCTCCAGAAAATTGAACCCTTTCCACCAAAGAAATTAATGATGGCTTGAGTTCAAAATTATTGGCCTCCACATTTGGCCTGACTATGCTTGAATTGGCCCTGTTGAATACTGGAGTCAAAATTGTATTCAACAGTCTTGGAGGTTGATTGTTGGCATTTCCTCCTCGCCCATGACCAACATTGTTATTTTCTGCCATCTCTTGAATTGGTTGTAAAGGTGTGTGCTTCAAATCTTCCCAAATGATCTGTCTAGCAGCCTTCCTTAGTTGCTTTTCTGTCTTTGTAATTTCAGAATCTATTACAAAGTCTTTAGGCGGAAGTCTACCTCGCATAAAAATCAGAGAAAATTATTAGTAGCACCTGAACAACACAAAACAAGATAAAAAGAATAAAAAAAATAGGAATCTAATCTCAAGAATCTACGGTTAACTGTAATATTGTAAACACAATCCCCGGCAACGGCGCCAAAAACTTGTTGCGATCTCGGCAAGTGTACCGATCGTTCCAAGTAATAAAGTGATAAGTAAGATCGTCTCCACAGGGATTGATAAACAATTACTACTATAACCAGTCCTCTTAAGTTAGATAAATCAATTGGTATTTCCACGCTATGGTAACTCAAAATGTAAAGACTTGTTTTTAGGTTTTTCTGAAAAAGACTTAAAATAAATGAAGAAATATTTTTGTAGAAGAAGTGATGAAGAAGACTGTAGCCAGGGTACATTTACCAATTGTTCCCAATTTTACTTCGGATTGATTCATAATACCTATCGAAATTAACAACTCAGACAAATTATCATCTTTTTAGAAATAATTAGTTAGATCCCAATCCCTTGGCGATCTAACCCTTTACTTCAGTTGGAACCCTAATCCCTTAGTAATCCCGCCTGAAAATAAGCATTATGTAGATAAATCCCACGACTGCAATCCATACAACTCTATCCCTAGAACATGCATGGAGAGTCATCTTTATCTCCTTTCAGGATCAGTATTCCAATATCCCTATTGTGAATCCTGATCCCCAGAATATCATTCCCTATTAGGTTGATCAGATCTAACAGAAATAATATCAATACGCTCAAGATAAAAGATGAAATATATTAAATTCAATACATAGAATGATTCAATCCTTGTAACAATTGTTTACAAAGGGATCATGCCCCTGACTACAGAAATAGATCTAGCCAATCAACATCATGATCGCTGATCTGATTTCAACATGAACTGAAAAAGAAAATAAAGAAAAGTACAAGAACGGAGTGACGAACACGAAGAACGCCTCCTCTAGGTTTTGTGATGTGTATCAGAGATGTGTTCTTCTTCAAGGGTTGAGTCTCTTTTTATAAGAGACTTTGACCTAAAATGTGAAATTTGAATTTCCATCCTTTCGCGCCTCCCACGCTGATGGCGCGGATCTCGCGCTCTCAGCGCGGGACCTTCTGCCAATTTTCTTCTTCCCACGCTCTGAGCGCCATTCCCTCGCTGTGAGCGTGGGATTTTAGGTCTTCTTTTATGCATTGATTGAGTCACTTTCTTCTTCTTTTCTGCTGTGAAATTACAAGATTGCCCTTCTGACGAAACGTATAACGGAAACCTTACAATTTATTACATAAACGTTATAACGGAAATATTAAAGTATGAATTTATTACAGAAACGTTTAACGGAAAGATTTAATTAAAATAAATTTGAATTCAAATTTCGAATTTAAAATCTGAATTCAACAGTTGCGCGATCCTCTGATGCTGCAAGCGCCATTCCCACGCTCGTAGCGTGGGCCTTTAGTTTCACTTTGTCCTTTTCAGCTCCAATTTGTGCATTTCTCCTATGAAATCAACACAAAATCAATATATAACCTCAGATTAAGATATTTTACAAATTAACAGTGATTTTGCCCTTTTCTTGCATCAGATTAAGTAACATTCTTCCTCTTTTTATCTTAGAATTCCTTATATACTGATCGCATATCATCTATCATTCCTCCTTGTATTAGGAATGACTTGAGTATATAACGACACGAGAAATTATTTGAAGTTAAACTGAACCATTTGTCACAAGGGAATATTCTTGGGATACTTTCGAATGTCAGCAAGAATAGTTTAATATTGCTAACTTATTCTTTTCATTCTTTAAGATAACATAAAATATCAGTTAATAACATTTTCTCCGTGGGAACAATAATTTGGGACTTAAACACTCCTCTTTATTACTTGACACATGTGCTTGTGCTAATTTGTCTTCATTATAGGGAACAAATGTGCTTCCCCTAACTGATTGTAAAAAGGACCAAAAGTCATAATCTTGGGAACAAATGTGTTTTCCTTGATAGCCTGTGACAGACCCAACACCTGAGCATGAGGTCAATTTGGCAAAAGCTTTCAAACACAAGGCTGCCAAGTGGTATGGTGATAAAATAAACAATTTGAGGAAGGACAAGGGCAACCATAGTTGGATTAATACTGAAACTAAGAGCCAATTGATGGAACAATGGGAGATAGATGACTAACTTAAGGAGGTGAGGGAGAAAAACAAGCAAAATAAGGCGCACATGTCGGTACCCTCTTTTATTGGAGGTTGCATTTTGATATCCAAGCACAAGAAAAGACTTATAAGTTTACAATATCTTTTATTTCATTATCACATATTTCAGTATTCCAAAGTAGGAGGATTACGGTAGGCTCTGGGAGGAAAGCCAGTCGTTGGCACTGACTAACAGTGGAATCCACATCTCTCAAGCCGATAATAATGAACTCTTCTTGAAGGCAGGTCAAAAGTTTAATAGAAAGGGAAGAGCTTTTGACTTGGGAGCATCTGACAGCCAATTGAAGACTACCAAGCGCCCCTCCAGCCACACCACAGGTGAATCTGAAGGTAAAGACGTACAATTATTTATTTATAAACTTTACAACCTAATCTATTAAAATTAATTACAAAAAATTAAGCTTAGTCATGATGCATTTGCAGATGAGCTTGCCAGGATGCCATGAATGACTGAAGAATTGCAGGTCAAGCTGCAATAGTAAAAGGAGAAAAAGGTGGCCAAGCTGTAGTAGACGAAGGTGGAATAACAAGAGATAGCCAAGAGCTTGAAGAAATTGCTCGGTAGATGGCAAAGAAGAAGCAGAAGAGGAAGAGGAAGATGAAGAATAAGAAGGCACCTGCAAATGACTCCTCATCCTCATCCCTTTCCCCTTCCCTGTCCCCGTCCCATACCCTTACCTCATGATCTATTTCAAACATTTGTTTATGATTAGCTTTATTGTTGAGTATTTTATGTTATTTATTTAGTTTTAATGATATATGTAAGTATTTTATCTATTGTTGTAATGTTTATAGGGTGGAAAATAAATAATTTTAAATATTTTTTTAATGAATTTGTAAATTTGTGACGAAAATTATTTCAAAATCTGTCTCAAATTTTTGAAGTTAACTGCAATGGGAGTTACAAATCCATCGAAAATTGCTACCGTAAAATCAAGATAATACGTTGCAAATTTACGACTCATTATGTACTCATTTGCGTCGAAAATTCTTGAAAAATTCGGAGCATATTCATGAATTTATTTTGCTACTGAAACTATAAATCTGTCATAGTCTGCGATGTTATAACCTATGTATTCCGTCGCAAACATGCGACTGTAATTTCCCTCCATTTTGTCGCATATGTTATGACAGAACTTTCATACGAATTTGCATCGAAATCTACAATGGTTATTTTACGACCTTTTATGATGGTTTTTTCGGTTCAAATTTGCAACGGCTAATAGTGTATTCTTTCTGGCTTCATTTTACTTTTTTGGGATGGTATATACTAAATTTGAAACAAAAATTCTTGTCACAACTTGCGGCGGAAACATTTTGTGTCAAATTTTCATCGCAATTTCTGTTTGCAATGCCATTTTTTTCTAGAGGATATTTACCTCGCAAATGTCGTCGCTAACTGAAATCATGATGGAAATTGGCTGATTTGCGACGGGAATTGCTCTTCGTGAAATCCCTATTTTGTAGTAGTTGTAGACTATGAAGCACCGATAGTTCAAAAACCCTGATGTGTCGTGTCCGACACTTCTCGATACTCTCTGACACTCCGACACTCCCCGACACTCCAACACATGTTATAGAAATTCAAAAAAAGGTTCAAAAGTTGTGTTACATTGAGTTTTTAGTTCCAACTATTAGATTTGTTGGATTACGATTACCATATTATTGAGTTTAATGTAAATATTTGGGATATCTTATGTTTCTTTGTAAAATTGATGAATATTATAAGTTTAGTTTCATTTTTTTGTTAAATTATTGAATATTAAATATAATATATACTACATAAATTAAAAATATTATTTAATATCAAAACGTGTCCTAACGTGTCGAAATCTAACATTTTTAGAATTAACGTGTCGGAGTGTCGTGTCATATCATGTCACATGTCTCGTGTCAGTATCGGTGCTACATAGGTTATAGGAGGGAAGATAATATAATTTGTTATTATGATGGATTATTAGGGTAAAGATTAAAAATAGTAAATAAAAATTTAGAATAAAAGTGAAACTGAAAAATAAATATGAGAACGGTAAAAAATTTGTATATATCATAAAATAAAACTCTTGGGGAGCTTTTGGCTTTAGTTTTTTTTTTCTTTATTCATTACAACAATAACTTTTTTTTATAATAATAACTTTTGTAAAAGCATGTTTGCTACGCTTCCGTTTCTAAGGAGAAAAGAAGTCTAAAAGTAAGACTTCTCAACTAATCAATAGAGTATCTTTCATCATGAAATACATTAACAAGTGGATCTTCACCTCCATTTACTTAGATGAGAATATCAAGATAAAATTAAAAAAAATTCTGGAATTATATTGTTTTTTTGTACATATTAATTAAATTTCATCATAATTGGAGTGCTGAATATATATATATATATATATATATATATATATATATATATATATATATATATATATATATATATATAATCATTAATTCTAGATCTGAAGGTAAGTAAAAGTGTACAATATGTTTATGTTATTTTCATATCTCAATTTTATAATTATTCAACATCATAATACAACTTGTTGGATTTTAGGAAAATATAATACTTATTTACATATATTACAAATCTGTCCAGGTGCTTACAATTGGTTACACTTATAATATATCAAATTAATCTCACCGCAAAACCTAATGCTTGATGGTGGCTGATGCAATTTAGAGGCACGCTAAAATATAAAATGCCCGCTATCCTTCCTACCACCATAGAGTCCCAATCGTTAGGAAGATCGTCCGCACTGTACATGAAAGAGAAGTGAAATTGAAAATTTGTTGTTAAACTAGGATTGATTTTCAAAAATAAAGCAAATAAAAAAGGAGTGGTCCTTTCTAAGGCAGTGCATTGGATCAAAAAAATTAATTATGATCTTCCTGTAAATTAATCTTTAATTATATGTGTATTTAGCAGTACATTTGGTATACTTTCATGAAATTTAAATACATGTGGTCCGCTGGGTACATAAAACTTGGACCAGCTAGAAACATAAATAAGAATTTGCTATCAAGTAAGCTTTGACTATATGTGTATTTATCAACACACTACGATTCTCTTCCAAAAATTGTAGAAAAAAACAAACAGAAAGATAATAATAATGTGGTCCTCAAACCAGATAAAACCTATAAATAAGTTAATGAACAATATCAAATATAAAAGGAGTACTACTTGAATTAGAAAATTATAAAAGGAAGTTGAATATACACATACATATATATATATATATATATATATATATATATATATATATATATTTTATAAAACAAATGAAATTGACCCCAAAATCTAAATCTTTTAGCTTTATCGATCATTTAATTTACTAAGATATCTTTTGCAATTTGGATTGTGAAACAATAATTTGGTATGGGAATAAATCAAGACAGCGAATAGTCCAATGATAAATAATATAAGTAAGAAAAGGAGATAACCAAAAAAATAAAATACGGCAATAATTATCCATCTTTTCCTGATTTTATACTACAATAGTACATATTGGAATCAAAGATGTGCATAATCAACATACTATATATTTTTCGTGGGTTCAAGTAATGATGAGAGCAAATACAATATTGGCTGACCAATGTGTATTGGGACAAATCACACATGGTTGACGGTAAAGGCCTATGGGATGATATGCTTCCTGGGCTTGAAGTTGTAGTTGATGATGTGAGAACTTCAGTTCCCTTTGGCACAGTGATCCAGACTGGGGGTATCTGCGATGACACTCCGACGCTCAAGTCAATATCAATTGCAGGTGTATGTGTATTCTTAATGAATTAGATTATCATACCTGAGCATGTACCCATTGCTTATATAGGAGTTCTGATGCCGCCTTGTGAAGGCGGTATGGCTTCTCATTGGCCGTTTAAAGGCTGCAGGTTCAGCCTAGGCTTTGATAGCCTTATCTCTTAATGCTAGGCTATTTTGATAGAGTAATGACGAGTTGGTGCTGTCTTCTATCTATTCACTTAAGGGTGCGGCGGGTGGACCTTTATTAGTTTATGGGTTGGCTTCCTTATCTCTGAAGGTATGTAAAGGGCGGCTTCACGCGCAATGGTGTCATCGCACAAGGCTTATGTGCGATGTGAGTCATTACACCTTATACGGGGCCTTATGGGTTTTGGGCCTTGTCCTTATGTACGTGGGCCTTTGATGGGCCTATCATATTTTATCTGGATCAAGTAACATAATACTTCATCTAACAATTAAAAAAGATGGCTGATATGTTATAATTGTTCAAAAATACATCCAACAACCTTTTCTCATATAATTTATTGTTTATATGTAAAGATTGTCATTTTTGTTAGGTATATAAGTTATGATGTACGGACACTGACACGGGATATGGGACACGACACGACATGCCGACACGTTAATTCTAAAAAATGACATATTTTGACACGTTGGGATACGTTTTGATATTAAATAATATTTTTAATATATATATTATAATTTATATTTAATACATATAACAGTCCATAATAAGTCATATAACCAATCAAATATTCAAATTTTATAACATAAATATAAAAGAAAAATTTGTACCTTGTTAAATTTTTATGTCAAATTTCTTAACAGAAAAAAAAATTGATTTATAATTGATTTTTTTTTATTTTTAGTTAATAAAAAAAATTAGACAAAAAAAACGTGTCGGAGCGTGTCGAAGAGTTGACCACGTGTCTGAAAAAGTTGACTGCGTGTTGAAAAAATATATCGGAACGTGTCTAAGAGTTGACCACGTGTTCCAAAATGTTGACCGCGTGTCAGAAAGTGTCAGAGTGTGTCGATGTCCGACACATGTCCGACAAAGGCGGACCGAGGGGGCTAGGGTGGGCGGCCGCCTCGCAGAATTTGAAGAAATTTTACTAACATAAGTATAATGCAAGAAACCTCCATTTTCCCTCTCCATTAATGTGAAGTAATTTTCTCCCATGCAGAATTTATGGAGCTTCTTTATATTCTCAGGTCCTATATCTATTGAAACTCCTCTAACTCTGAATGCATTTTTTCTCCCTCAACGAAAGTTAACGAAATGAACAAAACAAAAAAAAATAATAAGAAAGATGGAGTTCAAATTATTGTTGGCGCAAACCTGGTAGTAATAGTTAGCATATGAAATTAGTATTAAATTATGGGGAAAGATCTGTCTACAATTTTTTTTTCAAATTACTCTAAGAGCCTGTTTAGATCCTCTTATTTTTAAGTTAGAAGCTACTTATAAGCTAAATCTAAAAAAAAGAGAGCTTAAAAAAGTTAAAAACTGTTTGGTAATTACAAAAAAAAAATTAGTTTAAAAGTTACTTAAAAACACATATTTTAAGAAAATTATCTCTATATCTATCTTTGTAACTCTTCATTAAAAAAAAACACATAATTCAAGAAAAACAGATAAAAGCTTAAAAAAAGGAACTTTTAGCTTTCAGCATTTTTCTTCGTTATAAAAAAAAGAGTTTTCCATTATAAGAACTTTTCTCAAAATATGTTTGGCCTAATTTATGCTTACAAATAGTTTCTAGCTTAAAAAAGATAGGATTCAAACAGGAACAAATATTTAATTATTCATAATTTGGCCTCCCATATATTATGTTTGAAGAGAGAATAAATGTTTAATTTTTAACCCTCACAAAAAAAATTGCTAGATCCACCACTGATGTCCTACACGCATTTTTTTGGCACAAAAAAGCCGTGTCGGGGGTATCAGAGTCTATAAGTGGACTAAGCGGTAATATCCTGTAATAACTAGTTCGACACATATGTTGACTTAAAACCTTATAGAATTAAGTTTATAAGTTTATAATATAGAATGAACACATAACAAACAAAGATCGGGGAAATTAAAATCCTAAATATTATTGATATTGATTACATCCGTCTTTTAATTTTTTGGAAAAAAAAAAAAAAAAATCCTATAACTTTACTCGGAATTATTTATCCTTCTTTATCACTTATCATCCTAATTGATTTCCTATCCAAAACTAAAGTTAATAGAGCTAATTTTTAAAATAAATACCAAAACTACCTTTAAAAAAAAAAATATAGAGAAGAAGCTAACGTTGTGGGTGTTTGTATAAAAGATTTCCAACCTACACATACCAGATGAGCAACAAAAAAGAACCATATAAAGGAGTCACATGAAAAAAAAAAGGAAAAATAAATAAACATAACCTTCACTTGAGTAAATCAAACTCATGATTAAAAATTTCAAATTAAATCGTCATCTCCATCAAAGAGCACAAAAAAAATTCACAAAAAAAGTGACACAAATAAAATATAAAATAAAAATAATTTAACAAAAATAACTCCAAAATAGAACCAATTTGGTGAATTAGTAGTTGGACAAAAATCATGTGTAGCCATGTCTCGCCTCCCTCATCAGATACTGAGATTAAGAATTAAGATTTCAATAATAAAAAAGGATTAAGATTTCATATCCAATTTAGTTTGACTTATGGAATCAATTTGAACTTTTTTATTACATGTCAAGATATTTTATTTATTGAATTTTCAATTATATTATGAATCCGTTATGGATAGTTTTTCCATAAAAGACAATTTCTTCGACTAGAGTGGAAAAACAATAAAGACAAATGCATTTCTTTATCGCATAGAATAAGCCATGACGTTAGCAAGACTGATTTATGGAAGATTTTATTGCATTTTATAATACAAATTATTGTAATGTCCAAAAGCAATGAATGAATGAATGAATGGACATCATAAATTGTAAAATTATTATTCATTGGTTCTACATTACATATTTTTAATTACCTAGATGAAGTTGCATTCCAAATAAAATTAGTTGTGACATGTGACCAATGTTATTAAATTTGCCCAATAGTTGACCAAGGTATGAGATTATTGGGTATTTGATTCATCCATGACCCGATAAATATATCTAAATATATAATTTATATTACAAAATTATAAAATACTCAAACTCATTTAAAGAAATATTAATTTCAAATATTTTAATATAAAAAATAATAAATCACTCATCATTATCGAATAAAAGATCAAATAAACGTATAATGCTTGTTATGCTGGTGTTTCCGGTTCAGTATAAATTAAATGAAAATTCATTACATAATGTATAACCAAGATAATATTAATGTTGTTGTAGGTACATAATTTATGTATGTCAATAAGTAATAAACACTCAAATATTTTAAAAGAAAACAAAACATTTGTAAATTTTAAAAAATGATATCCTTCATGAATTTTTTTTAAATAATTTTTTTTATAAACCGGATCAGGTCACTAATTTTCACCAAAATTGATCCCATTGTACCAATTCACATCGATTCCAATAATTAGCCCATCCACCACTTCACCCCACAAATTATATAATCAATTTATCGATTCTCGAGTAAATCCGAAAAGGCTGTCCGCGTTTATCAGCACCAGCACTGGTTGTGACATCTGGAGAACATATTTTTTTCAAAACACCGTTAATCTCAGCCAATTTCCATTTGATAATTTCAATCAGAAAATATAAAGCTGCCTTCATCCTGTCTCAATCATAAACAACAATCTTGTAATTGTCTTATATTGATAACAAGATGTACATGTGCAAAATATAATTTTTCTTAGGGTTTGATTAATATCATATTAAGGGAGATAAGTTATCTTATGTCGTAAGATAAATTTGTGGGCTCCACCATATAAAAAATAAAAAGAAAACAAAAGAAAAAGATGACATAATTATCGAAGGGTGTGTAGGAAAGAAAGTTATCACATGTAGCATAAGAGTAGTTTTTCCCTATTTTTAATACACAAAATGTAAATATTCTGACTACATCGAGTAGTACTTAAACGATGCACATTATAAAAATCAAAAAACCAATATTATTAAACCCGGAGCGACCCGGCCGGGTCGACCCGGGAATCAGTAATATAACTGGTTCGATTGAAACAACGGACCGGCCATGCATCAAAATCGGTGCGACCCGATTCGACCAGGCCGGTTTTTATGAAAACCGGTGACCCGGCCCGGTCACAAAAAAAAAAATCATAATTCACATATTTGAATATTTTTTTACTTATTGACTTACATAAATTATGTATTTACAATACTTCTCAATTATGTACTATGCAAAAAAAAATTGATTTGATTTATAGTTAGAGATGTCATTTTCTGAACCTAAAGCCTCATATCATGATCATTATATTTTTGTTTGATCCTTATAATAATATGTGATTTATTATTTTTTATATTAAAATATTTGAAATTTTAATCGTTTTTTATATATTTGATTATCTTTATAATTTTTTAATATAAATTATAAAGTTGTATATAATTACCGGGTCATGCGGTTGAACCAATGACCCACTAGTTGAACCAGTGACCCAGTACCTCGATCGGATCAATGACCGGGCCGATTTAATAACATTGAAAAAAATAAATATTTTTGTATTAATGACAGGTTTAATTCCTACTTTGTCGAAATTTTCAGTAATTGAAAATCAAATAAAATACTTAATGATATTTAATTCATCTAATTAAGAAACTAAAATTAAGCTAGTAATGGAAACTTTAGTAGTTTATTGTAGCATGAGGTTCATGGAAAGAGAAGATAAGTAGAACAGAAAGAGAATAGAGAGGGATAATAATAACATACGGAGCGGTCATGAGCGCGTGAGGGAGATTTTTTTGCTCTGCTAGGGTTTCATGGGTTTTTTTTTCCTTTCTTTTCGGTTTTCTTCTCAATTATGGGTGATGATGTTGGAGAGAGGGGGAAGACCCCACTGATTCAGAGGATGTGTTAGCGAGAGACAAAGGTACAAAGAAGGCTAAGGGTGAGGGTTTGGTGGATCTGGTCATGCACGATTCGGATCTGGTAGCGGGCGCTACGGTGGGGGAGGAAATGGTGACGGAGACGATCAATGGAGGTCCTGATTTGTTGGCAAAGGGTGAAGGTATTCTCAGGGATCCGAGGAAGCTGGTTTCATACAAGGACCAGCTTCTCCGAGTGAATGGTGTGTGGGACAATCGGCAAGCTGATGAGGATGAGGATTGGCTTGCTCAGAGCAGAAAAGATGAGTTAGATGAGGCGGAGGCGTTCAAAGCATATGATCAAACGCAAGAGGATGATCCTCTGAATCCCTACTATTAGTTTGACGTGTTGGAGAAAATAGATCAGTGTAAGAAGTGGAAGATTGCTCCCATTGTGAAGCTGATGGGGAAGAGATTGGGAGCAAGATTCTTATGGAATAGGTTGCACAAATTGTGGAATCTTGAAGGAGAACACAGAGTGCTGGATCTGGAGAACGATCACTACTTGGTGGAGTTCGAAAAAACACAGGACTACTTGTTTGTTCAACAACAAGGACCTTGGGTTGTGGCTGATCACTATTTAATAGTGCAAAGATGGAGACCAAACTTCGATCCGTATGATGACAGTGTGAAGAAATTAGCGGTGTGGATTCGAATCCCTGGAGTTCCTCGTGAGTTTTATACTTACAAGGACCTTTGGAGGATGGGGAACATGGTGGGCAGGACTCTACGGATTGATGCTAGTTCTTTGAGGCATGGTGGTCTGGAGCAGCAAGAAGAGATCACTAAGTGAGGTAAATTTGCTCGTATCTGTGTTGAAGTGGATTTGAGTAAAAGTTTATTGTCGAAATTTAGAATTGGCTGTAGGCAAATGTATGTTAGCTATGAGGGGCTTCACCTCATATGCTTTTGCTGTGGTCAATATGGTCATAGAAAAGATCAGTGCATGTTTAACCCTGATAATATAAGGAGATCTGAGGAGGGAGTTAGTGAGGTTGGTCAGGTTCCTACTGAAATCCCTAGTGGTGGGGTGATGGGAGATAAACAGGAGGTGGAGAGAAGCCAGGAGGAAGATGGGTTTGGAAAATGGATGACTGTTCAGAGATACAATAGAGTTAGGAAGAATATTCTTCAGAAAGAAACCAATGTTATGAATACAGGGAAAGGGAAACAGGAGGGGGTTGGTCTGGACCAGGAGGCTAGGAATGGGGATTCAGGCTCAAGGTTCTCTTTGCTAGGAGAGGTAAAGGAGGATGGTACTTCTGGTGTGGGATTGCATAGAGTAGGGGGTAATCAGGAGGGTTCCAACTTGGTTAAGGAGGGTGGTTTGAGCTCTAAAGGGGCTGAGATAAGAAGAAAAAGGGCAGTGCGGGGGGGAATGGGAAGATTCATTCTCAACAGCTTCATGCTCACATGGAGGTTAAAAAGAAAAATAATGTGAACCAGGGGAATGGCTTAAGCACCTTGCAAAGGAATTATAATGATCAGAGAGAAGCCATCCTTATTCGGCCCTCTAGTCTTAACAAGAGTTTGGTGAGAGGGGAAACTGTTCAGGGAACCTCGATGGAGGGTAGCAAAGGGTCTGGGCAGGGGTGTAATGTAAAGGATAAACCACCAGATGTTGCTAAGGAAGGAAGGAAGGGAGATAAAGGTAAAAGTAAACTGGCCTTTGAAGGCCGATGCATGTAAGGTGTGAAATAAAAATTTTACTGCGGAACATAGATGCACACATAGGTTCATGCTTTAAGACAACATGATGTTACCTTGTTTTTGGCCTGATCAGTCAGGGAGATCAGATGTCAGGCTTGAAGGGTTCAAACCCTCTAATGGTGATCCACACCACCGTTCGTCAATGATGCAAGAACCCTTTCTTGAAAGCCACCAGATGAACACCACAGTGAGGCTTGCTATGCGCACAAGTGGTGAAGGTGGAGGCTAGGTATTCTGTTTGGAAAGGTGTAGTGAACTACCCTACAGAATGGTGCATAGATGGAGGAGAGTTGGCTAGGTTTTCTCAAAACCCTAAGGTGAGGAACAAGTGTTATGCGCACACTTGGAGAGGAGGAGAGATTTAAATCATTCAAAATGAAAACCAACTTTCAAACTACTTTGAAGTTTGCGCATGGAATAGTGAGGATAAGGTGGAGCTGTTGCAAAACCAATTTTGCCAACAACCTCCAATCTTATCCACATGAAATTAAGTTCAAAATAATTTAAACTTAAATTCATAAACTATCATATAGTATACTTTTCATGCGCATAATTCAGCCCTAGAAGGGGTCCAAATATATTGAGTAGTTGCATTCAAAATTTGAATCAACTCACCCACTGATTCCCTCAACCACCAAATCTGAATGGACCTTTGTTTTAAGTGATAAGATGACATCCTTATCACTTAAACTTGCGCACCAAACAGCCCAAGGAAGTGCTCCAAAGATGCTTCTTGATCCAAGGAATATGCTCCAATAAGATCCTGTCTTATCCTTTTGTTATGAAACAACTTTTCAAAGCCAATTCAAATTTGAATTCAAACACTTGAATTCAAATGTTCAAACATTAAAAATCAAAATTCAAAATTTCAAATTTCAAAATCAGAATTCGAATTTCAAAATTCAAATTCCAAATTCAAATTTCCAATTTCAAATTCAAAATTCGAATTTAAAAATTCAAATTCCAAATTCAAATTTCCAATTCAAAATTCGAAATTCAAATATTTGATTATTAATTTAACTAATTAAATTAATTAGTAATGGCTTGGACTATCCAAGCCCATTACTAAGCTCCATGCACCACCCACCCTTTTAGGTGGGCTTCCAAACAGCTTCTTGGGCTAACAACCATTATTAGGCCCAATACCTTTAAAGCTAGTCCATCATGACTACAAGGTGTTAGTGTATGACCTATTAGGTCCAACTTAGCTTCTGACATAATTGGGCTTGGGCCCAACAAGCCCACAACCCAATTAATGACAACACAGAGCACTAGCAATGCTTTGTTGCCCCAGAACTAGTCAGATTAATGACTTGATCATCCTATTGCACATATTTGGTTACCGTATGTATTTCCCTTCGTCTCGGTTATCTTCCCATTAACCTAGGGTAAGGAAATGTATCAACCCCTGCGGTTTAGGGTAAGCTTTATTCGAAATAGGGAATCTTCAATTTACTGACTCTAAAGGCAGATAATCTCATGATCTCTTTTACTATGCATAGATTCCCGAGTCCCTGTAAATGTTATCCTGATTTCTCCTGTTTACAGATAACCTAATCTCTCACAGAGATTCGACGAATTCCTTCAGCTTATTACCCTAGCCCTGTGCCCTTTATGTGCAATAGGATGATCAAGTCATTAATCTGACTAGTTCTGGGGCAACAAAGCATCGCTAGTGCTCGGTTATCTTCCCATTAACCTAGGGTAAGGAAATGTATCAACCCCTACGGTTTAGGGTAAGCTTTATTCGAAATAGGGAATCTTCAATTTACTTACTCTAAAGGCAGATCATCTCATGATCTCTTTTACTATGCATAGATTCCCGAGTCCCTGTAAATGTCATCCTGATTTCTCCGGTTTACAGATAACCTAATCTCTCACAGAGATTCGACGAATTCCTTCAGCTTGTTACCCTAGCCCTGTGCCCTTTAAGGACACGCCCAACAGTATACCTATGAGTCTCCATGTTTCAGGCAGACGAGGCATACAATCAAAACATGCCTTCAAGAACACAGTCTAGGTAATAACTTCTGGTCTAAGGAAAGACATACCCAAACTTAAAGAGATTACTCTAATGAGACTATCTGTGAGATTTCCTCATAGAGTCTCTTTTTGGGTCTGTTCAGTGCGAGCTATACTCTTATAGGTCCACCCACGACTTTAGCTAAGATATCTCCATATCTGCAGCTCATGAGGTCTTTACCTTGTATCCATATACAAGTAGATAAGTCGTACTAGTCTTTACACGAGATCACTGATCCCCAAACTCAGTGTCTCTAGAATAGGAACATATAATTAGGAATAGACATGCAATATCCTTGAATCCTCATGATCGTGATCTCATCACAGCTGCTCAAGAGATACCTGTTCTATTCCAAGGGGTTTATCCAGTTCGTTCATATAATATTAACAGTAATATCGAGACACAATATGAAACTGAATAAATAGCGCTTTCATTTATTTGCGACAAACAAAGTTCTACATCTAGTGTCCTTTATTTAATCAAAAGATTGTCTCTAGGACACCCATATGCTAACAAGCTCCCACTTGGCCTAGAGCCAATCAGACCTAAGTCGTATACCCAAAGCCTCATAATGACTATCATGTTTTCTCTGAGAAACAGCCTTTGTCAGAGAATCGGCCAGGTTATCGTCTGTGGGAACATAATCCATTTTTACATCATTCCTATCAATGATTTCTCTAATCAAATGATATCTGCGGAGCACGTGTTTAGATCTTTGATGAGACCTAGGTTCCTTTGACTGCGCAATGGCTCCTGTGTTCTCGCAAAGCAACTGTATGGGCTCATCCACGCTTGGAACCACCCTTAGTTCATTTATGAACTTCTTGATCCACACTGCCTCCTTAGCTGCTTCTGAAGCAGCTATGTATTCAGCCTCTGTCGTTGAATCTGTTGTTGTGTCCTGCTTGGAACTTTTCCAAGACACTGCCCCACCATTTAAGGTGAATACGAATCCTGACTGTGACTTGCAGTCATCTTTGTCACTCTGAAAGCTGGCATCAGTGAACCCTTTCACTGTTAACTCATTAACCCCACCATAGACCAGAAACGCATCCTTAGTTCTTCTTAAGTATTTAAGGATGGTTTTGACTGCCGTCCAGTGACCCTCTCCATGGTCTGACTGGTATCTGCTCGTAATGCTTAAAGCATATGAGATATCTGGTCTCGTACATATCATGGCATACATGATAGATCCAATAGCCGAAGCGTATGGAATTCCACTCATGCGATCCTTCTCAGGCTGTGACTTAGGAGACATAGCCCTTGATAGGTGTACCCCATGACTGACAGGAAGAAAACCCCTTTTCGAGCCTTCCATGCTAAACCTCTTTAGCATCTTGTCAACGTACGTGGATTGAGATAAACCCAGCAGCCTCTTGGATCTATCTCTATAGATCTTTATACCAAGTATAAAGGCTGCCTCTCCCAAATCCTTCATGGTAAAGTTTTCTGAAAGCCACTCTTTCGTTATTTTTAATGTGGGGATGTCATTTCCTATTAGCAATATGTCATCTACATAAAGCACTAGGAAGACGAAATTACTCCCACTAACCTTTCTGTAAACACAAGGTTCATCCTCGTTCTTGATAAAACCGTTACTCTTAACGACTTCATCAAAACGTATATTCCAACTCCTTGATGCTTGCTTTAGCCCATATATTGACCTTTGTAGTTTGCATACCATATGCTTCTGATCTTTGTTTTCAAAGCCTTCAGGTTGTGTCATGTGCACTTCCTCCTTCAAGAACCCATTCAAGAAGGCGGTCTTGACATCCATTTGCCAAATTTCATAGTCGTGGTATGCTGCTATTGCAAGCATGATCCTAATACATTTGATCATGGCAACTGGTGAGAAAGTTTCATCATAGTCAACTCCTTGTCTTTGACGATACCCTTTCGCCACCAACCTAGCTTTGTAGGTCTGAACGTTGCCATCTGCATCAGTCTTTCTTTTAAAGACCTATTTATTACCGATAGAAACTATTCCTTGCGGTTTAGGAACCCAGGTCCATACCTTGTTCTGATACATCGAATCCATTTCAGATTCCATGGCTTCAAGCCATCTTGAGGAGTCAACATCTTTGACCGCCTCCTCGTAGTTACTTGGTTCATCATCCTCAACAGTTTGCTGATTCTCAATCACAAACCCGTACCTCTCAGGTGGATGGATGACCCTCGTAGATCTACGGAGTTGTGTGTTTACTTCTCCATTGGAGAACGTCGCCTGCGGAGCAGACTCGGGTTCCTCAATCTGTTCTTGTGGATCTTGCACTTCTTCAAGATCAATCTTACTCCCACTGCCTCCTTGAGAGATCAAATCCTTCTCAAGGAACTCAGCATTCTTTGACACAAACACTTTGTGTTCTTCCATGGAGTAGAAGTAGTATCCCTTAGTACCTTTAGGATACCCCACAAATAGACATTTAGTACTCTTAGCACTAAGCTTGTCTGATGTCAACGCTTTGACATAAGCTGGCGATCCCCATAACCTGAGGTAACTCAGGTTGGGTCTCTTACCACTCCATATCTCATATGGTGTGGTCTGAACAGATTTAGACGGTACCCTATTTAGAAGGTATGCCGTTGTGTCTAAGGCATATCCCCAAAATGATTTGGAAGTTGAGTCTCACTCATCATAGACCTAACCATGTCTAACAAGGTCCTGTTTCTCCTTTCGGAGACACCGTTTTGGTGTGGTGTGTAAGGAGCGGTAAATTGTGAGAGGATTCCATTTTCTCTCAGATAACCCTGAGACTCGTGGCTCAAATATTCTCCACCACGATCTGATCGTAATTTCTTAATCATCTTGCCACGCTGTTTCTCCACTTCATTCCTAAACTCTTTGAACTTTTCAAAAGCTTCAGATTTATATCTCATTAGGTATATATACCCAAATCTTGATTTGTCATCTGTAAAGGTAATGAAATAAGAATATCCACCTTTAGCCTCAATAGACATTGGGCCACATACATCAGTATGAATGAGTTCTAATAACTCACTAGCCCTATGACTCTCAAGCCCTTTGGGCTTTTGTCGAATCATTTTCCTAGCTAGACAAGATTCACACTGTCCATAAGATTCCAAATCCATGGAGTCCAGGTATCCATCTATATGCATCCTAGACAATCTTGTTTCATTTATGTGCCCTATTCTACAGTGCCAAAGATAAGATTGATTATCCGTCCTAGGTCGTTTCACATCTATATTGAGCACTTCATTTCCCATTTCCAACACATACAATCCATTTATTAAAGAAGCAGTACCGTAAACCATATCATTCAAAATGATAGAAAAAGTGCCATCCCTAATATTGAAAGTATAACCATCTTGTTCTAAACAAGAAATTGAAATAATGTTTCTAGAAATATGCGGAACATAAAGACAATTATTCAAATGCAATAAAAGGCCCGTAGGCAAAATAAGGTCAGCATCTCCAACTGAATGAGCAGCAACTCTTTCTCCATTACCAACGCGGAGATCCACCTCGTTTCTATCCAATCTCCTTGGGCTCCTAAGTACCTGCAACATATTGCAGATATAAGAACCACATCCGGTATCCAATACCCATGAGGATGGATTAGCATAAGAATAATTTATCTCAATCATGAAAATACCTGAGGCAGAAGCATCACCATGCTTCTTGTCCTTCACATTGTTCAGGTAGTCTGGACAATTCCTCTTCTAGTGGCCTTTCTTGCCACAATGGAAGCACTCAGCATCACCCTTGTCCTTAGGTGCCTTCTTACCCTTCTTCTTACCCTTCTTCTTCTTGGATTTTCCTTTGGGCTTAAGGGGGTCACCTTTTGCAGGCTCCTTACCTTTTCCCTTGGCCTTGCTAGGCCCACCAATCAAAAGAGCCTGTGTCCTATCCTTCTTGATAGACACTTCAGCTGTTGTTAACATGCTTAACAACTCAGGCAAGCTCACTTGCATCCCATGCATATTGTAATTCATGATGAATTGACTGAAGGAAGGTGGAAGTGAGGTGAGGACTAAGTCATTACTTAGCTCGGCATCCATGATGAAGCCTAGGTTTCCTAGCTTCTCAATCAGCCCGATCATCTTGAGAACATGGCTGCCAACAGACATGCTCTCAGTCATCCTACAAGAGAACAGTTCTCTTGAGGCCTCATACCTCTCATGCTTGCCTTTAATATCATACAACTCCTTGAGATGTACGATAATAGAGGGAGCATCCATATGCTCATGCTGCTTTTGCAGTTCAGGCGACATGGATGCCAACATGATGCATACTGCCATCACATTGTCATCCAAGTGCTGTTGGTGGGTTACGAAATCAAATTCTGCAAACCCTTCTTCCCCTTCCCGTGGAGCTACGAGTATTACAGCATCTAAAACATAGGCAATCTTTTCGTCCCTTAGAACTATTCTTCGGTTCCGATACCAGTCCATAAAATTTGAACCGGTCAGTTTATTCGTATCGAGTATTGAACGCAGTGACAGTGGATTAGTCATACTATAAGCTGAAAAGGATGTAAATATAGTTTTAGTTAATATACTGTTATGTAGTTAAAAACAAATTATTAAAGACTTGAAATAATTTTCCCCTCCCACTATTTTATCTAAGTCAATGACCCTTCCTTTTGACTTAGGGTTAATCTACTTTAGATTTTACCTTAGTGGGATTAAGAGTGCGATTATTTATTTTAATCTCCATCTGAGACCGCAAGATTAATTTAAATAATGGGTTGATCTTTATCAACAGTATCTCAGACCCTCTCTTAACATTAGGTTGACAACTCTTTGTCACTTAGTGGTGCATCTCATGCAACCAATCTAGCACCATTACCCTAAGCACATAAGCCCGGCTGTGCCTGCAACTTATGTCTTAGTTAAGCATTAAACCAGCACCCTAAGTGTCTTACACTTCAAACACTACTCTAGCTCAACGAAATAGTGGGTCCCAACTGAGTTGTGGAGCACCACTATGTAGAAGAGTTTTGAGTAGCATTGGTGGTGGGAGGTAATCATATGCTTAATTATTTATTCCTTTTAAGGGTTCCTTTTATTTTAGGGTTAATTAGGTCCCATCAAACTCATATTGTAAGTTATCATGCTAGTCGTTACCTATGTCAAACATCTATCGGTATACACTAGTCGCTATTGGACAAACATAATAACCATACAAAACGCGGTTTGCCCAATTCATGCATACTAGACGCTCTAATCATACATGCATATAAACAGTTTTTATTGAGATAGCCATGGTGCTCGCGCTTTTGTCCTTTTTGCTTCTTTAAGCAACGGCCGCTTGTCGTCTATACGCCACTAGCCTATTTCTCTAATTACAAATAATTAAAGAAACTCCATAACATCTTTGGAGGGACAAAATTACAAAATTTAAATTACAAATACACTTGTAAATTAAAAGGCGCGATTACACATTAATTTAAAATTCAAAATTCAAATCCGGGCACCATGACCATCCCCTTCCTGTTTGTACCTGAAAAGTTCAAAACTTGCAAACACAAACATTATATTAACACATAACATTTTCACATGTATTTTGACATTTAATATTTAAACATCAAAATAACATCAAGATTCATAATCTTAAATTTCTCATTGGCCGAATTTAAAAACAATTTTAATTCAAATTTTATTAATTCTTTCTAAAAGAAAACAAAATTAAACCATGCATGTAGCCATAAATTCCTTCATGGCCGAATCATATAGGTGACTATATGATAAATTTTGTCACAAAATTTCATGCATATAAACATGACACAATTCATGGAGAAAAATAAGAAATCATTCAAGGTACTCTTAGTACCCTCCATGGCCGAATCTACCCTTTCAAAAATGGGTGTTCCTTTTAAAACTTTCATAAAGAAAAAGAAATTAAACCATGATGCATAATGTTTTATGAACACAATCAAATTTACATGTTCATAAAAACAAAAACTTTAACACTTTAAAGGATTTGTGATTCAAAATCCATATGCAGAATTTAAACTTTAACCCTTTAAAGATTTTTGACCGTGAAAAACTCCTTTCACAAACAAGGTACCATCACCCGCTGATGGTAAAGCAACCGAGCTCTGATACCACTTAAAAGTAAACTGGCCTTTGAAGGCCGATGCATGTAAGGTGTAAAACAAAAATTTTACTGCGGAACATACGTGCACACATAGGTTCATGCTTTAAGACAGCATGATGTTACCTTGTTTTTGGCCTGATCAGTCAGGGAGATCAGATGTCAGGCTTGAAGGGTTCAAACCCTCTAATGGTGATCCACACCACCGTTCGTCAATGATGAAAGAACCCTTTCTTGAAAGCCACCAGATTAACACCACAGTGAGGCTTGCTCTGCGCACAAGTGGTGAAGGTGGATGCTAGGTATTCTATTTGGAAAGGTGTAGTGAACTACCCTACAGAATGGTGCATAGATGGAGGAGAGTTGGCTAGGTTTTCTCAAAACCCTAAGGTGAGGAACAAGTGTTATGCGCACACTTGGAGAGGAGGAGAGATTTAAATCATTCAAAATGAAAACCAACTTTCAAACTACTTTGAAGTTTGCGCATGGAACAGTGAGGATAAGGTGGAGCTGTTGCAAAACCAATTTTGCCAACAACCTCCAATCTTATCCACATGAAATTAAGTTCAAAATAATTTAAACTTAAATTCATAAACTATCATATAGTATACTTTTCATGCGCATAATTCAGCCCTAGAAGGGGTCCAAATATATTGAGTAGTTGCATTCAAAATTTGAATCAACTCACCCACTGATTCCCTCAACCACCAAATCTGAATGGACCTTTGTTTTAAGTGATAAGATGACATCCTTATCACTTAAACTTGCGCACCAAACAGCCCAAGGAAGTGCTCCAAAGATGCTTCTTGATCCAAGGAATATGCTCCAATAAGATCCTGTCTTATCCTTTTGTTATGAAACAACTTTTCAAAGCCAATTCAAATTCGAATTCAAACACTTGAATTCAAATGTTCAAACATTCAAATTCAAAATTCAAAATTTCAAATTTCAAAATCAAAACTCGAATTTCAAAATTCAAATTCCAAATTCAAATGTCAAAATTCAAATTTCCAATTTCAAATTTAAAATTCGAATTTCGAAATTCAAATTCCAAATTCAAATTTCAAAATTCAAATTTCAAATTCAAAATTCGAAATTCAAATATTTGATTATTAATTTAACTAATTAAATTAATTAGTAATGGCTTGGACTATCCAAGCCCATTACTAAGCTCCATGCACCACCCACCCTTTTAGGTGGGCTTCTAAACAGCTTCTTGAGCTAACAACCATTATTAGGCCCAATACCTTTAAAGCTAGTCCATCATGACTACAAGGTGTTAGTGTGTGACCCATTAGGTCCAACTTAGCTTCTGACATAACTGGGCTTGGGCCCAACAAGCCCACAACCCAATTAATGACAACACAGAGCACTAGCAATGCTTTGTTGCCCCAGAACTAGTCAGATTAATGACTTGATCATCCTATTGCACATATTTGGTTACCGTATGTATTTCCCTTCGTCTCGGTTATCTTCCCATTAACCTAGGGTAAGTAAATGTATCAACCCCTGCGGTTTAGGGTAAGCTTTATTCGAAATAGAGAATCTTCAATTTACTGACTCTAAAGGCAGAATGTCATCCCGATTTCTCCGGTTTACAGATAACCTAATCTCTCACAGAGATTCGACGAATTCCTTCAGCTTATTACCCTAGCCCTGTGCCCTTTAAGGACACGTCCAACAGTATACCTATGAGTCTCCATGTTTCAGGAAGACGAGGCATACAATCAAAACATGCCTTCAAGAACACATTCTAGGTAATAACTTCTGGTCTAAGGAAAGACATACCCAAACATAAGGAGATTACTCTAATGACACTATCTGTGAGATTTCCTCATAGAGTCTCTTTTTGGGTCTGTTCAGTGCGAGCTATACTCTTATAGGTCCACCCACGACTTTAGCTAAGATATCTCCATATCTGCAGCTCATGAGGTCTTTACCTTGTATCCATATACAAGTAGATAAGTCGTACTAGTCTTTACTCGAGATCACTGATCCCCAAACTCAGTGTCTCTAGAATAGGAACATATAATTAGGGATAAACATGCAATATCCTTGAATCCTCATGATCGTGATCTCATCACAGATACTCAAGAGATACCTGTTCTATTCCAAGGGGTTTATCCAGTTCGTTCATATAATATTAACAGTAATATCTTGACACAATATGTAACTGAATAAATAGCGCTTTCATTTATTTGCGACAAACAAAGTTCTACATCTAGTGTCCTTTATTTAATCAAAAGATTGTCTCTAGGACACCCATATGCTAACAAAAGGGAGCAAGGATCCCATGATCCTGGATGATATCACCAATTTGGGTGGTGTGCAGAAACCTAAGGTAACTGGTTAAGTTAGGAGTTGTTTGGGTTCTTGGTTACTGTTTATATTTGTTTGTTATGATAGTGTGTTCATGGAATTGCCGTGGAGCAGGAAAAAAAGGATTTTCCTCTCTAATTAAAGATATGGTGTACCAGAATAATATTCAGGTGCTGGCTTTGCTGGAAACTAGAGTGAGTGGTAGGAGGGCTGACAAAATTATTAGAAGTTTGGGGTTTGATAGCTACTTTAAAAGAGAGGCAACTGGGTTTTCTGGTGGCATCTTGTTGCTTTGGAATAAGAGTGTGTCGACTGTGTCGGTTTTGTTGGATGAGCATCAATTTGTTTATTCAAAGATTTACTGGTTAGAGAATGGGGTGGGAGAATTCTTCACCTTTGTTTATGGGAGTCCGAGAAGGATGGAGAGGAGAGTGCTTTGGGATTGCCTTATTGAAATTGGTATGACTATGGGGAACAGTTGGGCAGTCATGGGGGATTATAATGCTATTTTGGAAAAGAATGAGAAGGAAGGTGGCTGTGAAGTGTGTTGGGGAAGTGTTCAGGAATTCTCTAACTGTTTGAGTGCCTGTCAGCTTGTGGATCTGGGTTTTTCTGGGCCCAAATTCACTTGGAAGAGAGGGAAACTTAGGGAAAGGATTGACAGAATCATGGTGAATGAGTCCTGGCATATGAATTTCCCTAATAGGTCCATTCAGCACCTGTTATTTAATGGGTCTGACCATAGACCAATTCTGCTCAAGGATGAACCTCGGGTTAATGCAGCTGGGGGTAGCAAACCTTTCAGATTTTTGGCTGCCTGGTTGACTAATGAGGACTTTGGTTCGGTTGTGGAGTCTTGCTGGAAGCAAAGTTCTAATTGGATAGAGGCTAGAGATAAATTTCAACAGGAAGTTGTTCTCTGGCATCAGAATACTTTTAAAGCCTTGCATAGAAGGAAGAAGAAGCTGCAGGGGAGACTTAGAGGGCTGGATTTTGAGTTGAGTAGATGTCCTAGTGAATTTTTGGAAAGGCTTCACAAGGAATTATGGCAGGAATTAAACTCAATTTTTGTTCAGGAGGAACTGACCTGGTTTCAAAGAGCCAGATCTGAATGGTTGGCTTTTGGTGACAGGAATACAAAATTTTTCCATTCTGCTACTGTTGCTAGATGTAGGAAGAACAAAGTGAAAGCCTTGAGAAATGATAGAGGTGAGTGGGTGGAGGAGCATGAGGAGCTAAAATGCTTAGCTGTTAATTTTTTTAAAGAGCTGTATATGGAGGAGGTCCAAGTTGACACCAGTATGAGCATTAGGAATGCTTTCCCTATGGTTGATAATCAGAGTTGGAGAAATATGGGGGCAGTTCCGGATTCTGGTTAGATAAGGAGTATATTTTTTAGTATGAAGCCTTTTAAGGCTCCGGGTGTGGATGGGCTGCATGCAGTGTTTTTTCACTCTCAGTGGGATAAGGTGGGAGAAACTGTGGTTAGATGGATAAAAGAGATTTTTGAGGATCCTAGTAAGGTGGAGAAGATTAATCAAACTCTCATTTGTTTGATTCCTAAGGTGGACAGCCCTGAGTTGATTAATCAATTCAGGCCCATTTCTTTGTGTAATGTGATGTATAAGGCTGTCACAAAGATTATTGCAGGGAGGATGAGGAACCATTTGTGTGACCTGATCATGCCTAACCAATGTAGTTTTGTGAAAGGTAGGCACTCTTCTGATAATATCATCATTGCTCAGGAAATTACTCAATCCATGAGAAACAAAAAAGGGGTTAAAGGTTGGATGGCTATAAAGGTGGATTTAGAGAAGGCTTATGATAGGATTAGTTGGGATTTCCTTCATGAGACTCTAGTGGAGGCTGGTTTTCCTGATTCTGTTATTAGAATCATTATGGCTTGTGTGTCAACTTCAACTATGAACCTCTTGTGGAATGGGTTTCAAACAGAAAATTTTAAAACTAGGAGAGGGATTAGGCAAGGAGATCCTTTATCTCCTTACCTTTTTGTTTTATGCATGGAGAGACTGGGCCATCTTATCCATAATGTTGTTGACCAGAAGATGTGGAAACCAGTTAGACTTGGTAAGAAAGGGCCTCCTATTTCCCACCTTTTCTTTGCTGATGATCTCTTGCTGTTTATGGATGCTGAGGTTAGTCAGGCTGATTTGGTTAGTAAGATCTTAGGCAATATTCCGTCTTGCTTCGGGGCAAAAGGTTAGTGAGGGGAAAACTAAAGTGTTTTATTCAAGGAATGTGAATCACATTAGAAGGAAATATCTTGGCCAGATTATGAAATTCTCTTCCACAGCCGATTTGGGTAAGTATCTGGGAGTGCCTATCTTACATAAAAGGGTTAATAAGAACACCTTTAGGCACATCCTAGAAAAAACTAGTAACAAGTTGAATGCCTGGAAGCAGAGAACGTTATCTCTTGCAGGTAGAGTAGTTCTAACTAAATCGGTTCTTGAGGCTTTACCAACTTATTCTATGCAGACAGCTCTCATTCCTGTGGGAACTTGTGATCTTATTGAGCAGAAGATGAGGGGTTTTATGTGGGGCTCTGATAGGGAAGTGAAAAAAGTGCATGCTTTGCCTTGGAATGTTGTTTGTAGTTTGAAAAGCAACGGTGGTTTGGGCATCAGGAGCTTAAGGCAAACTAATAAAGCTTTCATTATGAAGGTTGCTCATGGTCTTCTCACAAACAAGGGTCAGTTATGGGCTCAAGTTTTAAGGAGCAAATATAAGATGAAGGATTGTCTCATTCCTGAGGTTGTCAAGAAACCAGGAACATCCAATCTTTGGCAGGGAATAACTAAAGTGTGGCCCCAAATTTTAGATGGTTCAAAAATTATGGTGGGTAATAGGAATGGTACTTCTTTCTGGTATGATAAGTGGCTGCCTATTGGTCCCTTGAAAGATCATGTCACTCATGAAATTCCAACTGATTTGCTGGGTTATGAGGTTGGAGCTATGGTGAAGGAGAATGGAGAGTGGGATTGGCTGAAGTTTGAGCACTTAATTTCGAATGAAGCTGTTGATCAGGTTGCTGGTACGTGCCCTCCAAATCATTTGGATGGGGATGATAGAGTCATTTGGGATTTATCCCAGAATGGTAGGTTTTCGGTCAAAACAGCTTTTGATAAGTCGAGATTTGAATCAAATGTGCAGGATAGTCTAAAGTGGGACATTGTCTGGGACTGGGGAGGGCCTCCTAGAATAAGAACTTTTTTATGGCTTGCTCTTGGAGGTAATTTGCTCACAAACCAAAGAAGAATGCAAAGGCATATGTCTGATGTGGATTCCTTCCCGAGATGCACTGTGGCTGCTGAAAGCTGTGCTCATGTCTTGAGGGACTGTGATTGGGCAAGGGCTGTGTGGAGAGGCTTTGTTAGACATGAGAAGTGGGATGGTTTCTTCAACATGCCTTACTCTGAATGGTTGCAAACCAATCTGTTGCCAAAGACTAGCTGCTTGGATGGTGAGATTGGTTTCATCTTGTTTGGTATTATTTGCTGGTTCTTGTGGAAAGATAGAAATGTTTTAGTTTTTGAGAACCATTCTTCTAGTGTTGATATTCTGGTTAGGAGCTCTTGTAGCTATTTGTCAAACTTTCTGGAGGCAAATTCTATCTATAGGAAGGTAGGGATATGGAGCTGTCCTAAAGCTGAAGTGTTGATTCAATGGTTACCCCCTCCTTATGGTTTGATTAAGATTAATATTGATGGCTCGGCGAGAAGCAATAATAGCCAGAGTGGGTGTGGTGGGGTTTTGAGAGACGACTCAGGGAATTGGATCATGGGGTTCACGAAAAACTTGGGGAGAGGGAGTTCTGTGAAGGCAGAAGTTTGGGGCCTGTTTTTAGGCCTTTATCTAGCTTGGAACAAAGGTTATAGAAAGGTGATTTTGGAAGGGGACTCTCAGGTTGCTATGCATTTGGTTAAAGAGGGATGTGTTTTAAGCCATCCTCTTGCATTTTTGATTCAAAAAACTAAACATCTGCTTTGTTTGGATTGGCAGATGGATTTAGTTCATGTGTATAGGGAAGCTAACAGTGTAGGTGATTTTCTGGCTGGGTTAGCTTATGGCTATAGTTGGGATACTTTTTACTTTGATGTTCCCCCTGAGGGGTGTATAGAATTATTAGGTAGAGACCAAAGGGGTGTGGCCTGGCCTAGATTGGTCAGAATGGTGTAGTTTGCTTTTTAGTTTCTGTTGATATCCAAAAAAAAAAAGAATAGAGAGGGGAAATTTTGGAATTTTATTACTAAGCCGAGTTGGCTATTTAATCACCACACACGCATATGTCTTCTTTAGAAAATGCAGGGAACAATAAATTAGTTAATACTTAATAATATAAAATGAAAGCTTTATATAACGCTTCGGCCTTTTACTTAATTCCTAAAGCCCAATATATAATAATCTACGGTCTAATGGGCTTTTGAATCTCTCTTCTCGTCCGGTGGTTCGATCCATTGGCATGTGTGACTCACTTACTCTTCTATACGGTGCGTTTAATAATCTCTACAAGACTGCTATTTAAATCAAGGACAACAACAAAAGGCATAGCAAGTGAAACCAATGTTATTAAACCTGACCCGTGAAAGTAAACGGGCCTGTGAAGGCCGATGCATGTAAGGTGTAAAACAAAAAATTTTACTGCGGAACATACATGCACACATAGGTTCATGCTTTAAGACAGCATGATGTTACCTTGTTCTTGGCCTGATCAGTCAGGGAGATCAGATGTCAGGCTTGCAGGGTTCAAACTCTCTAATGGTGATCCACACCACCGTTCGTCAATGATGCAAGAACCCTTTCTCGAAAGCCACCAGATGAACACCACAGTGAGGCTTGCTATGCGCACAAGTGGTGAAGGTGGAGGCTAGGTATTCTGTTTGGAAAGGTGTAGTGAGCTACCCTACAGAATGGTGCATAGATGGAGGAGAGTTGGCTAGGTTTTCACAAAACCCTAAGGTGAGGAACAAGTCATACGCACACTTGGAGAGGAGGAGGGATTTAAATCATTCAAAATGAAAACAAAATTTCAAAATCATTTGAAATTTGCGCATGGATTAGGGAGGATAAGGTGGAGCTGTTGCAAAACAAATTTTGCCAACAACCTCCAATCTTATCCACATGAAATTAAGTTCAAAATAATTTAAACTTAAATTCATAAACTATCATATAGTATATTCTTTTCATGCGCATAATTCAGCCCTAGAAAGGGTCCAAATATATTGAGTAGTTGCATTCAAAATTTGAATCAACTCACCCACTGATTCCCTCAACCACCAAATCTGAATGGAGGTTTGTTTTAAGTGATAAGATGACATTCTTATCACTTAAACTTGCGCACCAAACAGCCAAGGAAGTGCTTCCAAAGATGCTTCTTGATCCAAGGAATATGCTCCAATAAGATCCTGTCTTATCCTTTTGTTATGAAACAACTTTTCAAAACCAATTCAAATTCGAATTCAAACACTTGAATTTAAACGTTCAAACATTCAAATTCAAAATTCAAAAATTCAAAATTTCAAATTTCAAATTCAAAATTCGAATTTCAAAATTCCAATCCAAATTCAAATTTCAAAATTCAAATTTCAAATTTCAAATTTCAAATTCAAAATTCGAATTTCGAAATTCAAATTTCAAAATTCAAATTTCAAATTCAAAATTCGAAATTCAAATATTTGATTATTAATTTAACTAATTAAATTAATTAGTAATGGCTTGGACTATCCAAGCCCATTACTAAACTCCATGCACCACCCACCGATTTAGGTGGGCTTCCAAACAGCTTCTTGGGCTAACAACCATTATTAGGCCCAATACCTTTAAAGCTAGTCCATCATGACTACAAGGTGTTAGTGTGTGACCCATTAGGTCCAACTTAGCTTCTGACATAACTGGGCTTGGGCCCAACAAGCCCACAACCCAATTAATGACAACACAGAGCACTAGCAATGCTTTGTTGCCCCAGCACTAGTCAGATTAATGACTTGATCAACCTATTGCACATATTTGGTTACCGTATGTATTTCCCTTCGTCTCGGTTATCTTCCCATTAACCTAGGGTAAGGAAATGTATCAACCCCTGCGGTTTAGGGTAAGCTTTATTCGAAATAGGGAATCTTCAATTTACTGACTCTAAAGGCAGATCATCTCATGATCTCTTTTACTATGCATAGATTCCCGAGTCCCTATAAATGTCATCCCGATTTCTCCGGTTTACAGATAACCTAACCTCTCAGAGATTTGACGAATTCCTTCAGCTTATTACCCTAGCCCTGTGCCCTTTAAGGACACGCCAAACAGTATACCTATGAGTCTCCATGTTTCAGGCAGACGAGGTATACAATCAAAACATGCCTTCAAGAACACAGTCTAGGTAATAACTTCTGGTCTAAGGAAAGACATACCCAAACATAAAGAGATTACTCTAATGACACTATCTGTGAGATTTCCTCATAGAGTCTCTTTTGGGTCTGTTCAGTGCGAGCTATACTCTTATAGGTCCAACCACGACTTTAGCTAAGATATCTCCATATCTGCAGCTCATGAGGTCTTTACCTTGTATCCATATACAAGTAGATAAGTCGTACTAGTCTTTACTCGAGATCTCTGATCCCCAAACTCAGTGTCTCTAGACTAGGAACATATAATTAGGAATAGATATGCAATATCCTTGAATACTCATGATCGTGATCTCATCACAGATACTCAAGAGATACCTGTTCTATTCCAAGGGGTTTATCCAGTTCGTTCATATAATATTAACAGTAATATCGAGACACAATATGAAACTGAATAAATAGTGCTTTCATTTATTTGCGACAAACAAAGTTCTACATCTAGTGTCCTTTATTTAATCAAAAGATTGTCTCTAGGACACCCATATGCTAACAAGCTCCCACTTGGCCTAGAGCCAATCAGACCTAAGTCGTATGCCCAAAGCCACATAATGACTATCATGTTTTCTCTGAGAAACTGCCTTTGTCAGAGAATCGGCCAGGTTATCGTCTGTGGGAACATAATCCATTTTTACATCATTCCTATCAATGATTTCTCTAATCAAATGATATCTGCGGAGCACGTGTTTAGATCTTTGATGAGACCTAGGTTCCTTTGACTGCGCAATGGCTCCTGTGTTGTCGCAAAGCAACTGTATGGGCTCATCCACGCTTGGAACCACCCTTAGTTCATTTACGAACTTCTTGATCCACACTGCCTCCTTAGCTGCTTCTGAAGCAGCTATGTATTCAGCCTCTGTCGTTGAGTCTGCTGTTGTCTCCTGCTTGGAACTTTTCCAAGACACTGCCCCACCATTTAAGGTGAATACGAATCCTGACTGTGACTTGCAGTCATCTTTGTCACTCTGAAAGCTGGCATCAGTGAACCCTTTCACTGTTAACTCATTAACCCCACCATAGACCAGAAACGCATCCTTAGTTCTTCTTAAGTATTTAAGGATGGTTTTGACTGCCGTCCAGTGACCCTCTCCAGGGTCTGACTGGTATCTGCTCGTAATGCTTAAAGCATATGAGACATCTGGTCTCGTACATATCATGGCATACATGATGGATCCAATAGCCGAAGCGTATGGAATTCCACTCATGCGATCCTTCTCAGGCTGTGACTTAGGACACATAGCCCTTGATAGGTGTACCCCATGACTGACAGGAAGAAAACCCCTTTTCGACCCTTCCATGCTAAATCTCTTTAGCATCTTGTCAACGTACGTGGATTGAGATAAACCCAGCAGCCTCTTGGATCTATCTCTATAGATCTTTATACCGAGTATAAAGGCTGCCTCTCCCAAATCCTTCATGGTAAAGTTTTCTGAAAGCCACTCTTTCGTTATTTTTAATGTGGGGATGTCATTTCCTATTAGCAATATGTCATCTACATAGAGCACTAGGAAGACGACATTACTCCCACTAACCTTTCTGTAAACACAAGGTTCATCCTCGTTCTTGATAAAACCGTTACTCTTAACGACTTCATCAAAACGTATATTTCAACTCCTTGATGCTTGCTTTAGCCCATATATTGACCTTTGTAGTTTGCATACCATATGCTCCTGATCTTTGTTTTCAAAGCCTTCAGGTTGTGTCATGTACACTTCCTCCTTCCAGAACCCATTCAAGAAGGCGGTCTTGACATCCATTTGCCAAATTTCATAGTCGTGGTATGCTGCTATTGCAAGCATAATCCTAATAGATTTGATCATGGCAACTGGTGAGAAAGTTTCATCATAGTCAACTCCTTGTCTTTGACGATACCCTTTCGCCACCAACCTAGCTTTGTAGGTCTGAACGTTGCCATCTGCATCAGTCTTTCTTTTAAAGACCCATTTATTACCTATAGGAACTATTCCTTACGGTTTAGGAACCAAGGTCCATACCTAGTTCTGATACATCGAATCCATTTCAGATTCCATGGCTTCAAGCCATCTTGAGGAGTCAACATCTTTGACCGCCTCCTCGTAGTTACTTGGTTCATCATCCTCAACAGTTTGCTGATTCTCAATCACAAACCCGTACCTCTCAGGTGGATGGATGACCCTCGTAGATCTACGGAGTTGTGTGTTTACTTCTCCATTGGAGAACGTCGCCTGCGGAGCAGACTCGGGTTCCTCAATCTGTTCTTGTGGATCTTGCACTTCTTCAAGATCAATCTTACTCCCACTGCCTCCTTGAGAGATCAAATCCTTCTCAAGGAACTCAGCATTCTTTGACACAAACACTTTGTGTTCTTCCATGGAGTAGAAGTAGTATCCCTTAGTACCTTTAGGATACCCCACAAATAGACATTTAGTACTCTTAGCACTAAGCTTGTCTGATGTCAACGCTTTGACATAAGCTGGCGATCCCCATACCCTGAGGTAACTCAGGTTGGGTCTCTTACCACTCCATATCTCATATGGTGTGGTCTGAACAGATTTAGACGGTACCCTATTTAGAAGGTATGCCGCTGTGTCTAAGGCATATCCCCAAAACGATTTTGGAAGTTGAGTCTCACTCATCATAGACCTAACCATGTCTAACAAGGTCCTGTTTCTCCTTTCGGAGACACTGTTTTGGTGTGGTGTGTAAGGAGCGGTAAATTGTGAGAGAATTCCATTTTCTCTCAGATAACCCTGAAACTCGTGGCTCAAATATTCACCACCACGATCTAATCGTAATGTCTTAATCATCTTGCCACGTTGTTTCTCCACTTCATTCCTAAACTCTTTGAACTTTCCAAACGCTTCAGATTTATATCTCATTAGGTATATATACCCAAATCTTGATTTGTCATCTGTAAAGGTAATGAAATAAGAATATCCACCTCTAGCCTCAATAGACATTGGGCCACATACATCAGTATGAATGTGTTCTAATAACTCACTAGCCCTATGACTCTCAAGCCCTTTGGGCTTTTGTTGAATCATTCTCCCAGCTAGACAAGATTCACACTGTCCATAGGATTCCAAATCCATGGAGTCCAGGTATCCATCTCTATGCATCCTAGACAATCTTGTTTCATTTATGTGCCCTAGTCTACAGTGCCAAAGATAAGATTGATTATCTGTCCTAGGTCGTTTCACATCTATATTGAGCACTTCATTTCCCATTTCCAACACATACAATCCATTTAGTAGAGAAGCAGTACCGTAAACCATATCATTCAAAATGATAGAAAAAGTACCATCCCTAATACTGAAAGTATAACCATCTTGTTATAAACAAGAAATTGAAATAATGTTTCTAGAAATATGCGGAACATAAAGACAATTATTCAAATGCAATAAAAGGCCCGTAGGCAAAATAAGGTCAGCATCTCCAACTGAATGAGCAGCAACTCTTGCTCCATTACCAACGCGGAGATCCACCTCGTTTCTATCCAATCTCCTTGGGCTCCTAAGTACCTGCAACATATTGCAGATATGAGAACCGCATCCGGTATCCAATACCCATGAGGATGGATTAGCATAAGAATAATTTATCTCAATCATGAAAATACCTGAGGCAGAAGCATCACCATGCTTCTTGTCCTTCACATTGTTCAGGTAGTCTGGACAATTCCTCTTCCAGTGGCCTTTCTTGCCACAATGGAAGCACTCAGCATCACCCTTGTCCTTAGGTGCCTTCTTACCCTTCTTCTTGCCCTTCTTCTTCTTGGATTTTCCTTTGGGCTTAAGGGGGTCACCTTTTGCAGGCTCCTTAGCCTTTCCCTTGGCCTTGCTAGGCCCACCAATCAAAAGAGCCTGTGTCCTATCCTTCTTGATAGACACTTCAGCTGTTGTTAACATGCTTAACAACTCAGGCAAGCTCACTTGCATCCCATGCATATTGTAATTCATGATGAATTGACTGAAGGAAGGTGGAAGCTAGGTGAGGACTAAGTCATTACTTAGCTCGGCATCCATGATGAAGCCTAGGTTTCCTAGCTTCTCAATCAGCCCGATCATCTTGAGAACATGGCTGGCAACAGACATGCTCTCAGTCATCCTACAAGAGAACAGTTCTCTTGAGGCCTCATACCTCTCATGCCTGCCTTTAATATCATACAACTCCTTGAGATGTACGATAATAGAGGGAGCATCCATATGCTCATGCTGCTTTTGCAGTTCAGGCGACATGGATGCCAACATGATGCATACTGCCATCACATTGTCATCCAAGTGCTGTTGGTGGGTTACGAAATCAAATTCCGCAAACCCTTCTTCCCCTTCCCGTGGAGCTACGGGTATTACAACATCTAAAACGTAGGCAATCTTTTTGGCCCTTAGAACTATTCTTAAGTTCCGGTACCAGTCCATAAAATTTGAACCGGTCAGTTTATTCGTATCGAGTATTGAACGCAGTGACAGTGGATTAGTCATACTATAAGCTGAAAAGGATATAAAGATAGTTTTAGTTAATATACGGTTATGTAGTTAAAAGCAAATTATTAAAGACTTGAAATAATTTTCCCCTCCCACTATTTTATCTAAGTCAATGACCCTTCCTTTTGACTTAGGGTTAATCTACTTTAGATTTTACCTTAGTGGGATTAAGAGTGCGATTATTTATTTTAACCTCCGTCTGAGACTGCAAGATTAATTTAAATAAAGGGTTGATCTTTATCAACAGTATCTCATACCCTCTCTTAACATTAGGTTGACAACTTTTTGTCACTTAGTGGTGCATCTCATGCAACCAACCTAGCACCATTACCCTAAGCACATAAGCCCGGCTGTGCCTGCAACTTATGTCTTAGTTAAGCATTAAACCAGCACCCTAAGTGTCTTACACTTCAAACACTACTTTAGCCCAACGAAATAGTGGGTCCCAACTGAGTTGTGGAGCACCACTATGTAGAAGAGTTTTGAGTAGCATTGGTGGTGGGAGGTAATCATATGCTTAATTATTTATTCCTTTTAAGGGTTCCTTTTATCTTGGGGTTAATTAGGTCCCATCAAACGCATATTGTAAGTTATCATGCTAGTCGTAACCTATGTCAAACATCTATCGGTATACACTAGTCGCTATTGGACAAACATAATAATCATACAAAACGCGGTTTGCCCAATTCATGCATACTAGACGTTCTAATCATACATGCATATAAACAGTTTATATTGAGATAGCCATGGTGCTCGCGCTTTTGTCCTTTTGCTTCTTTAAGCAACGGCCGCTTGTCGTCTATACGCCACTAGCCTATTTCTCTAATTACAAATAACTAAAGAAACTCCATAACATTTTGGAGGGACAAAATCACAAAATTTAAATTACAAATACACTTGTAAATTTAAATGCGCGATTACACATTAATTTAAAATTCAAAAAAATTCAAATCCGGGCACCATGAACATCCCCTTCCTGTTTGTACCTGAAAAGTTCAAAACTTGCAAACACAAACATTATATTATCACATAACATTTTCACATGTATTTTGACATTTAACATTTAAACATCAAAATAACATCAAGATTCATAATCTTAAATTTCTCATTGGCCGAATTTAAAAAACAATTTCAATTCAAATTTTGTTAATTCTTTCTTAAAGAAAACAAAATTAAACCATGCATGTAGCCATGAACCCCTACATGGCCGAATCATATAGGTGACTATATGATAAATTTTGTCACAAAATTTCATGCATATAAACATGACACAATTCATGGAGAAAAATAAGAAATCATTCAAGGTACTCTTAGTACCCTCCATGCCCGAATCTACCCTTTCAAAAAGGGTGTTCCTTTTTAAACTTTCATAAAGAAAAAGAAACTAAACCATGATGCATAATGTTTTATGAACACAGAATCAAATTTACATGTTCATAAAAACAAAAACTTTAACACTTTAAAGATTTGTGATTCAAAATCCATATGCAGAATTTAAACTTTAACCCTTTAAAGATTTTTGACCGTGAAAAACTCTTTTCACAAACAAGGTACCATCACCCGTCGATGGTAAAGCAACCGGGCTCTGATACCACTTGAAAGTAAACGGGCCTGTGAAGGCCGATGCATGTAAGGTGTAAAACAAAAAATTTTACTGCGGAACATACATGCACACATAGGTTCATGCTTTAAGACAGCATGATGTTACTTTGTTTTTGGCCTGATCAGTCAGGGAGATCAGATGTCGGGCTTGAAGGGTTCAAACCCTCTAATGGTGATCCACACCACCGTTCGTCAATGATGCAAGAACCCTTTCTTGAAAGCCACCAGATGAACACCACAGTGAGGCTTGCTATGCGCACAAGTGGTGAAGGTGGAGGCTAGGTATTCTGTTTGGAAAGGTGTAGTGAGCTACCCTACAGAATGGTGCATAGATGGAGGAGAGTTGGCTAGGTTTTCACAAAACCCTAAGGTGAGGAACAAGTCATACGCACACTTGGAGAGGAGGAGGGATTTAAATCATTCAAAATGAAAACAAAATTTCAAAATCATTTGAAATTTGCGCATGGATTAGGGAGGATAAAGTGGAGCTGTTGCAAAACAAATTTTGCCAACAACCTCCAATCTTATCCACATGAAATTAAGTTCAAAATAATTTAAACTTAAATTCATAAACTATCATATAGTATATACTTTTCATGCGCATAATTCAGCCCTAGAAAGGGCCCAAATATATTGAGTAGTTGCATTCAAAATTTGAATCAACTCACCCACTGATTCCCTCAACCACCAAATCTGAATGGAGGTTTGTTTTAAGTGATAAGATGACATTCTTATCACTTAAACTTGCGCACCAAACAGGCAAGGAAGTGCTTCCAAAGATGCTTCTTGATCCAAGGAATATGCTCCAATAAGATCCTGTCTTATCCTTTTGTTATGAAACAACTTTTCAAAACCAATTCAAATTCGAATTCAAACACTTGAATTCAAACGTTCAAACATTCAAATTCAAAATTCAAAAATTCAAAATTTCAAATTTCAAATTCAAAATTCAAATTCAAAATTCGAATTTCAAAATTCCAATCCAAATTCAAATTTCAAAATTCAAAATTCAAATTTCAAATTTCAAATTTCAAATTCAAAATTCGAATTTCGAAATTCAAATTCTAAATTCAAATTTCAAAATTCAAATTTCAAATTCAAAATTCGAAATTCAAATATTTGATTATTAATTTAACTAATTAAATTAATTAGTAATGGCTTGGACTATCCAAGCCCATTACTAAACTCCATGCACCACCCACCCATTTAGGTGGGCTTCCAAACAGCTTCTTGGGCTAACAACTATTATTAGGCCCAATACCTTTAAAGCTAGTCCATCATGACTACAAGGTGTTAGTGTGTGACCCATTAGGTCCAACTTAGCTTCTGACATAACTGGGCTTGGGCCCAACAAGCCCACAACCCAATTAATGACAACACAGAGCACTAGCAATGCTTTGTTGCCCCAGAACTAGTCAGATTAATGACTTGATCAACCTATTGCACATATTTGGTTACCGTATGTATTTCCCTTCGTCTCGGTTATCTTCCCATTAACCTAGGGGCAAGGAAATGTATCAACCCCTGCGGTTTAGGGTAAGCTTTATTCGAAATAGGGAATCTTCAATTTACTGACTCTAAAGGCAGATCATCTCACGATCTCTTTTACTATGCATAGATTCCCGAGTCCCTGTAAATGTCATCCCGATTTCTCCGGTTTACAGATAACCTAACCTCTCACAGAGATTTGACGAATTCCTTCAGCTTATTACCCTAGCCCTGTGCCCTTTAAGGACACGCCCAACAGTATACCTATGAGTCTCCATGTTTCAGGCAGACGAGGCATACAATCAAAACATGCCTTCAAGAACACAGTCTAGGTAATAACTTCTGGTCTAAGGAAAGACATACCCAAACATAAAGAGATTACTCTAATGACACTATATGTGAGATTTCCTCATAGAGTCTCTTTTGGGTCTGTTCAGTGCGAGCTATACTCTTATAGGTCCACCCACGACTTTAGCTAAGATATCTCCATATCTGCAGCTCATGAGGTCTTTACCTTGTATCCATATACAAGTAGATAAGTCGTACTAGTCTTTACTCGAGATCTCTGATCCCCAAACTCAGCGTCTCTAGACTAGGAACATATAATTAGGAATAGATATATAATATCCTTGAATCCTCATGATCGTGATCTCATCACAGATACTCAAGAGATACCTGTTCTATTCCAAGGGGTTTATCCAGTTCGTTCATATAATATTAACAGTAATATCGAGACACAATATGAAACTGAATAAATAGTGCTTTCATTTATTTGCGACAAACAAAGTTCTACATCTAGTGTCCTTTATTTAATCAAAACATTGTCTCTAGGACACCCATATGCTAACAACCCGGGCATCAACCCGGTCAGGGTACTGGGTCACTGGGTTATTGGTCGGACCGATGGGTCACTGGTCGGACTGATTGACCCGGATATCTATAAATATAAATATATAAATTTAAAACATTCTCTATATCTAAAAGAGATAAACAAGATTCATTAAAAGCCTGTTTGGATCCTCTTATTTTTAAGCTAGAAGCTACTTATAAGTTAAAGTTGAAAAAAAGAGCTTAAAAAAAGAAGCTAAAAGCTGTTTGGAAATTATATAAAAGTTTTAGCTTAAAAATTACTTAAAAGCACATATTTCAAGAGAAATTTGTCTGTCTTTATAACTTTTCATTAAAAAAAAAAGAACACACAATTCAAGAAAAATAGATAATAGCTTAAAAAAAAGCTCCTCCTAGGAGCTTTTAGTTTTTAGCTCTTTTTTTCATTATAAAAAAAGAGCTTTTCGTTATAAGAGCTTTTTCCAAAACCCATATGGCCTAACTTATGCTTATAAGTAGCTTCTAGCTTTAAAAAAAAGGATCCAAACATGCACAATAAGCTCAAAAATTATCCTACCACACTATTACAAGTTCATACTTAATCAGTAAATTGCACAAAATAAGAACAAATAAATGAAAATGCAGACTATCACTATGCCCATGAAGCCAAAGTTGTGTCAATGTCAATCACAGGCTCTCTTTCTCCACCAAAATCATCTAAATCTTGACCAACATTGCTTGCATTTTCGTCTGTAATTTCCATGTTGTGTGCATCTACATCATTATCCTCATCCTCATCCAAATTTAATTGATCTATGACAATTAAATTTTCATGTAAGTTACTGAAAAATATTAAGTGATCAATTCCTTTTGTAAATCATCTCAATCACCAAAATTCCTGTTTCTATAAAATTATATTGCATGACCCATTTTTCAACATAATTTCTTGAAAACTAAATTTTTTTCATATGCCCATTTGCTTTTGAGGGTCAGTAGTAAAATGTGCTACATATGTATCATCACATCTTAAAAAAAACCATAAGAATTTGGAAGCAAAGAAAGCAATAGCTGATCCACAGAGCAAGAAATTACCAACAAAAAGGTCAATAAATGCTCCAATAAGTCCTCCCAGTGTCCAAGAATGAATTTCCTACAAAGCCATCTTCCCTTGAAGAACTCAGAAACCACGTACTCTCTCAAGAAGCAATTAACCATCACAAGTGCCAAAAGAGCTTATGAACATATTAAGACCCACCAAGCAAAATCCAAAATCTTCACATACCCAAATATTAAAATCCCCAATCAAAAGCAACCATAGAACAAAAAAAAACCAAATTGACAAAGGATTCAGATCAAAGCAGATAGCAGAACAACTCGAAGAAAAAAGCAAGAATACAAAAGAAACCTAAGATCATGCTTTGAAGGAATTACCAACTCACAATCAAAACTCAACCCTTTTCTTCTCCTTACTTTTGAAGATGATTACATAAGCTTGGTGCATAGAAAAAGGAACCTGGTTTAGAGATAAAGTTGGCGGTTCAAACTTCAAAGTTTAGACTAAAGATTAACAAGAGTACTTGAGGGATGAGAAAAAAAAAAGTATGAAGCTTCTTTGAGTAAAAGTTGAAACTTGTGGGTAGAAAGAAGCTATGCGTACTGCGTAGAAAGAGGTGAGAAGATGACCAAAGATAAAAAAATATTACGTTTATGGGTTAGGTTAAGGATTTCGGTGGGTTGAGTGAATTTTTTTTAACCTATGTATCTGACCCGCACCGGTTCATAAGACCCGGAGGGTCAACGGGTTCCGTCAAAACCTGGCCGGGTTGTCCGGGTCGTACTAGGTTGATTGCATGGTCGGTCCAAAGTGCAACTGATGTCATGTAAATTTGTTCCCATCTAAGCCCATTTTGATTGCAAGATACCATATGTTCCCTCATCTGATGAGCAACTTTAGAAATAAAACCCTTGTGTTACATCTTTTATGATAAAAACACAGTGGGGGAACGGATGATGACGTAATCTTTTGGAAATTATATCAAAAGGGGAACGAATTGAGAGCATTTATTGCACCTGCTCCATTCATTTAATGCTTCTGATCACTTTGCAGGAAACGTGAAACGAAGCTTCCATAAAGCAAAGGCGGTTTATCAATTAAGCACGAAGAAACATGTACAACAGAGAATAAAGAGTTCTCATTAGCCCAAGAGGAAAGCAAGATATGGGGGACTGCAAGAAGCGGCTAATCACAACAAAAAGAGTCCCATCCAAGCAAGTTGCAAGCCTCCAAGCACTGTTGCCACCGCCCCAATTCATGCAGTCAAGAAAACAACTCCAAGGATTTTACAAGATTGCCACTCCCTCTTCTGCCTATAAAAAGGACGCCCCAAACACGAAGACACCATCTGATTCCTTAAGAAGAGATCACCTAGGATCCAAGAGATCACTTAGTTTAGTTGTAGTTTATTTATGTACAGTTGTAGTTTTAGTTAAGTGACAACACTTCTTCTTCATTCCGTACCTATCACTTGAGACTCCTCACGAGCAACAACCATCTTCTCCATTTTTCTCTTTTTTGTAATTTTATTTGTTTCATTTTAATATAAGTGTTATTTCTTTCCTTTCCACTCATTATCTCTGAACTGAATCTCAGGTCTATGGGACTTCAGTTTGGAATAATTATGCTTAAAATATTAGTCATGAGCTAAACTATCTGTGGAACGGATAAGCTGCAAAGTTCTTAAAAGAATTATTTTCAAAACTCTTGTATTGAAGCTTTTTGTATTTCTCTGGCTAAGTGAGCTATATTCATTGTGTATCAATGGAAATTGAACACATACTGAGAAAGGATCTTCCTTAAGGAAGGGATTTCAGACAGCTTAGCCAGTGGGGGCAGGTAGTGTTTTGGCAACAACAATATTGTTTACCTTAGGAATAAGGGGCCACTTTGTCCACTTAAAGGTTCTATACTAAGTACCTGTTAGAGTCAAGGGAGCCATAGGAATATGGAAACTTGTGAGCCATCTAGTCCATGAGCTGAGGAATCAGAGTTGGCAGTAAAGAAACTGGGACAAAGCCAGAAAGTGCTAAGTCTTGAGCAGAGAAAATAACTATTTAAGAATGGAGTGGTGAATCCGTTCCTTGTGTTAAAACCGTTTTTCAACCCATCCATATTTTTGTCTCTTATACAGTTATTACTTCTGTTGTTTTTCTTTTATTTAATTTTGTATCTAACATACTCTAATGACTATTGTCGTACAGTCTTTAATCAAGAAGGATCACATATATAACAACGCGAGGAGCTGTTTGTCTTTGGACTGAACCTACTGCTCTTGAGGAACATTGTCAAGACAGTAGGGAATGTTTGACCAAACAATTTAATCACTAACTTTTCTTTTCTTTTTCATTCTTTATAAAATAGTTTAAGGCACTATTTAGAGTTCTGTCCTCGTGGGAACGATAATCTGGGCATTAATACACCCATTATTACTTGATATGTGCACTTGGGTTGGAAGTAAGAGAACGAATTTGTTTTCTCTTGCTAATT
Source organism: Gastrolobium villosum (assembly GCA_032173675.1). Lineage (NCBI taxonomy): Eukaryota > Viridiplantae > Streptophyta > Magnoliopsida > Fabales > Fabaceae > Gastrolobium > Gastrolobium villosum. Next base: position 12,984 of record JAVKPL010012502.1, on the reverse strand, counting down.
CAGAACAAAGGAACGTACTCCATCAGAATACATCTTTTTCAAACCACCCAACAACAACCCAACCCGGTTATCCCACCGGGTCACCGGGTTCCGGGTCAACACGGCCGGGTCAGACAACACTGAGTGAAACCGAAACGAGTATTGAGGAAGAAAAAATATTACAAATTCTCCCAATAATATAAAAAGCAAATAATAAAAATTGCATTTGATGCAAGAACCATAAACCAAATTAAGGGAGGTAATCAAATAATAAAATGGAGTACACAATTTAATAAAATACGATTTTTTTTTTCAATTCATATGACTAAATCATGTTTTCTACACAATTTCTCAAAATACATATTTTTTTTCCATTTCATATAAACTGGTGGAGTTTTTGTTTACTAACAAAAGAAGCTAATCAAGTTTTTCACTTACATAACTTATGAGAAATAATTCCCAAATAAAGCTAAAACTATAAGTTTGTAATTGTCATGAGTCATTTATACAAAATATTACTTAATTGCTCTCCAAAAGAAAATATGACAACAAATTTTTTAAATCAGTCTTCCAAGAATTGTTGTTGTATATATCCTATCCTTTTAAAAGGGCTAATCTCCAAATATTACATGTAATAAAAAAATTAAATAAGATATGATAAAATATTACACAACTTTTCAATGTCAAGAAATTACTACTTTTTTTAGATATGATATGAACAAACCTTAAAAGCACTAATTCTGTTAAGAGGAGAAACATAAACCTCCAGGCCTACCTATTCAAAAATGAACCATCAAATAATAAACTATTAAGTGTAACACCGCATCTAGAACCGATGTGTTAACTTACTTTATGGTAATAAAAGAACTACATATTGAATTAAAACAAACGGAAGCCTTAATGAAAGTATCTCAATAGCTTACTATTAACTGTGTCACTTGACTTTTTCTTTTTCTTTTATTTAACTGCCTTACTTCATTTATTATTTTAGATTTCAATTTTATATAGTCCCATAACCATACTGAACTTTACTTGACTCACATAACCATAACCATTATCAAGTGTTTGTCTGAATATAATAACAAGTATTATTTTTTACAGAAACCACAGACAACATAACGGCTGTAATTGGACATTTCTAGGTATTATATTCCCATAACATTTTCACCTGATAGAAGACAACTCAATATTTTTTAATTTATAAACAGACAACAATTGATATGTCTGTGCCATACCAATTTGCACTACACATTAAAATGAACAGACATATATACATCTCGATACATAGGCCTCTTAAAAGATGTTTGCACTGAAGCATATATACAGATAGTCCTAACACAGCATCCTTAAGTCTATCTGCTAAAACATTCTACTTATATCTTCATGCTTTGGCTCCTGCTACTGGTATACTTGTAATTTAAATTACACCCCACGACAGGGTGAGAAAAGAATCCCAATAAGCTCTGGGTTTATGGAGTAGTCTCCACCCATGAGCTCACTTCCTATGTGACATGTTAAACACAAAACATAGATAACATCATACAGATACAAATCCTATATTCATATGCAGTCACATATTTTGCATTTATAATTAGTAACAGAATTCATATTTGCACACTTGCATAATATTAACAATTACACAATCAAATACATATTTCATAACTTTATACAGTTGTATAATTCAACACATTCACAGAATTCACAACCACATGAAACTTTCATTTAATGATTTATACTATCATTAATATCACCCACAATCACATTATATAAATTTTTGAGGCTTATAGATCTCATAAGAAACATCATCACACCAATACTTTTAAGGCTAAAAATCCTTGCGGGAGATTACTCATATACTAATAATCTATAGTTTATATTCTTTATAGATCATTTACTCAATATCCATGACTTCTAATACTCACGGAGGAAATAACATCTCCGAGCACAGGAATCCAATAGGGAACTGTTAGTATATGGGTTTCCTAGAGACAATCTTTTGATTAAATAAAGGACACTAGATGTAGAACTTTTTGTCGCAAATGAATAAAATCACTCTTTATCCAGTTTCATATTATGTCTCGATATTATTGTTAATATTTCATGAACAAACTGGATAAACCCCTTGGAATGGAACATGTATCTCTTGAGTATCTATGATGAGATCACGATCATGAGGATTCAAGGATACCACATGTTTATTCCTATTTTTATGTTCCTAGTCTAGAGACACTGAGAATGGGGATCAGTGATCTCGGGTAAGACTAGCACGACTTATCTACTTGTATATGGATACAAGGTAAAGACCTCATGTGCTACAGATATGGAGATGTCTTTGATAAAGTCGTGGGTGGACCTATAAGGGTATAGCTCGCACTGAACAGACCCACAAAGAGACTTTATGAGGAAATCTCACAGATAGTATCATTAGAGTAGTCTCTTTATATTAGGATATGTCTTTCCTTAGACCCGAAGTTATTACCTAGACTGTGTTCTAGATGGCATGCTTTGATTGTATACCTCGTCTGCCTGAAACATGGAGACTCATAGGTATACTGTTGGGCTTGTCCTGAAAGAGCACAAGGCTAGGATGACAAGCCAAAGGAATTCGTCAAATCTCTGTGAGAGAATAGGTTATCTGTAAACCGGAGAAATCGGGATGACATTTACAGGGACTCGAGAATCTATGCATAGTAAAAGAGATCATGAGATAATCTGCCTTTAGAGTCAGTAAATTGAAGGTTCCCTATGTAACATCCCGCATAATTAGTAAAATACTTAAGTACTATATGTTATAGATGTATGTGTAGATTTCAGATTTATGGTTTATGTGTGATGGCTTGCAAATTGTTGATCTTTATCCTTGGATAAGACTAAGGTAAGTATTTAAATTAAATCATAGGAGGGTACATATGTAGACATGTGAATTTAATCATATGAGTAATTTGAGTGTGTGTTAGAAGGCTTTAGTGTTTATTGGACTTTGGAAGTGGGCTAGTGTGTGTGTGGACTTGTCACTATTGGACTTGTGTGATTGGGTTCTTGGTGTGTGTGGCCAATGGCCCAAGGATGGCTTTTGGACCTACCTTGTTTCAGCCCAAAGTTGTGACCATTCCTATTTCCCTAAGCCTTGTCCAACAAGGTTATTTGTGTACCAAGGAACTTTCACATGGCTTGATGTATTTTTCCTCCTCTTTCATGCGCATAAAGAGAGTGATTAAGACTTAGAAATCTGCCAACCTTTCTCATGTATAACCGCCACATCACCTTGCATGTGCAACCTTTGGATTCAACCTCATTGCATGAAAGACACATGTACTATTTAGCATGAGTTTAGGCTGCATTCTTCTTCATTTTGGCGCACATGAAGAGGGCTTGGATCAGATTTTTATGACACAAAATCTGCCTTTGAGTGTTGACTTGGAGAACCACCTTACACCTTCCATCATGAGGCTGAAATGTGCAGATTTTTGCATGCTTTTGGCAGTCCATCATGAGCCAAATCTGCCCCTTGTTTCCACATGCAACCAAAGAAGGATTTTGGGCTGCATTTCCCCCCATCATGTGCGCACAAGGACTGCATCAATTCAGATTTTTTGGCTGCCACAAAGCTGTCTTGCTTGTGGACTTAGTGAACCCTCTTGCATGTGCTCATGATGCACCTCCTTCCCACTCCATCTTGTGCGCCTAGCTTGCTTGTTGGTGTTTAAAATTCTGACTTGATAGCACTTATTCAGATCTGAATCCTCTCCTCACTCCTTGCATGTGCATAGTGTATGTTAGAAGCAACCCTTTGCTTGTTCAGCCCAAGTGTGCAGCCCCACTTCTTCAAGCAACCAAAATTTTCATGATGCTTAATCATTGCCACCTCTCCTCACTTTCCCTTTAAGTATGCGCATAAGGAAGGGCTGGCCTCATGTACAAGTGCAGCCAACTTTCCTTCCTCATCTCCCTCACTCTCCTAGCCGAACATACAGCCCTCTTGGAGAAAGAAAAACTTTGCTAAGACAACTCACCTTCCCTCACTGTCCAGCTTTGTTCCTCAACCTTGAAGCTGTCCAAGTTTGTTTCTCCTCACCATTGTGTGCGCATAGATCCTCTCTAGGAAGGGTGGACTTGTTGTTGGTAGAACTAGAAAGGTGTGGTGTGTGACAAGAAGTGTGTGCTACAAGAGGTAAGCCTAGAACTTAGACCCCTTTCATTGTGTAACCATGTGTGTGCTTGAATGTCTCCTTGATTATGTGTGGTTTTGGATTCAAGAATGAGCATGGTAAAAGTAGAATGGTGGAGCTATTTCATGATGATTTGTATGCTTAAGTTATGGAATGGAAGTCTCATGGTCATACTTAAGTTAATGCCCACTGTTTTGAGGAATATATATGCCACTGTTTTTGTATGAATATGCCACTGTTTTGAAGAGAAATATGCCACTGTTTCCCTATGAATGTGCCACTGTTTTGAGGATAAAATGCTCACTGTTTCGGTTCCTCAAGATCACCATTTTGATGCCACTGTTTCTGCACACTTATGCCACTGTTTTAGTGCTCCACATGCCACTGTTTCTGCATAAAATACTCGCTGTTTTAGTCCATAATGTGCCACTATTTCTGCATAAAACGCTCACTGTTTTAATGCCACATATGTCACTATTTTGCACCAAAAACACTCACTGTTTTAGTACCTAAGGAGCCACTGTTTCTGCATAAAGAAACCACCCTATTGATGATCAAACCCCACTATTTATGCCACTGTTTCAATGTCCAAAAACCATTATTTATGCTACTGTTTTGAATGTTCAAATGTACCATTCATGCCACTGTTTTAATGTTCACAAATCACCACTAATGCCACTGTTTTGATGTTCAAATGCCACTGTTTATGTCACTGTTTTAACATTCAAATGCCACTGTTTTTGCCACTGTCTAATGCCACTGTTTTGAGGTCCAAGATGTCACTTTTTCTGTTTTAAAATGGTCACTGTTTCTGCTGTAAGGTGCTACTGTTTTTCTGCTGTAAAACATCACTGTTCTGTCCACTGTTTTCTTAAAACGTCACTGTTTTCTGCTCACTGTTTTAAGAACAAACGTCACTGTTTTCTGCTGTAAAACGCTGCTGTATGCTCACTGTTTTTCTGCTGTAAAACACTGCTGTATGCTCACTGTTTTCCACTGTAAGACACTGTTGTATGCTCACTGTTTCTGCTGTAAATAGCCACTGTAAATGATTGGTTGTAATTGATTTAGGTGCGCTTAAGAAGTGAGATACTTCGCTGCTGTTTGGTATTATTTAAGGCACGCAAAGGTAAGTGTCAGGCGATATTGCCTAATGTGACTATTGACTACTGGTATAAAATTGTGACATGATGCTCCATATTCCGTAAAAATATTATGTTCCATTATGATGAAAGGAAACTGCCAACAATGTGCCGTGATGGCTATATGATTATGAGGTAAAGACGTTATGTGGCAGCATAACGCATATGAAAAGTATATGTGCCGTGATGGCTATATGAAAGGTATATAAGCATGCACCTTACATCATACCGCATTTTTGTACGTTTTGTGTGTGAAAGCATAGCATGGCATGCATGTACCAAGAGCATATAGGTCTTGCTTTTTAGAATAGTTATGTACAGGACCATGTGTTTGAGCAAGCATCATATAGGCATCCCCAAGGTACCGGGGTATGGGACACTTGGCATCAGTCCGCATAGGCCCACAGTTGGAATCCACATGGAGCTCAGGTGCCAAGGGATATTTGATTCCACTGTGAAGTGCGCGCACGACGGTGCTAAAAGCGCAAAGGAAAGGCGTTATACACGCAATATATGAATATGATGAAAAGGAAAGGCGTTATATGCGCTATATATATGAATATGATGAAAAGGAAAAAGGAAAAGGAACAAGGATATGTTGAAGTGACTGTTTATGATTTTGTGCCTAGTTAATACTGTTATATTACTGGTTTTGTTGCCACACTACTGGGATTATTCTCACCCCTTCGGGGCTGCTATTTTTCCAAAATGGCAGGAGGACGTAAAAGCATTTGAAGGAGTGATGTTTTGCTGTTGCTTACTGATGCATGGATTATCACTGTTGCTGTTTTGATTGATTGGATGACTGTAATGATTAATATTTTGGTACTCTTGGATGACTGTAGACTCTATCATCTCTATTTTATCTTGAACTTTTATGAACAGCGGCTATTTTGGAAAACGTTTGTGAAAGGAATTTTTGAAAGACTTATGTGCTGAATTTTTTTACAGTGCACCTTACGGGTGGTGTTTTTATGAGCAAACGAACTCTGATTTACTATTATTTTATATGCACGCGAAGCCCCAAACGTGCTCTTTCTAAATCACTTGAAATATTTTTTATCGTCCAAACAGAAGTGATAAGAATTGTATAAACGTGTTTCGGAATTGACATGTATATATATAAGAATCCCTGTTAGCTCATGTGACGTTAACGACTCTAATTCCGCTTAGCAAACGACTCTCTTGGATGCATACAAGGGAGGGCGTTACACTAATTGGTATCAGAGCAGTTTGGTCCATGGATTTGCTTGTGATTGATTGTATTGATTGTTGATTGTGTTTATCTGCTGATTGACTATCTAAATGTGCTATAGTTTAAGTGCTTGAGTATATATTGACTAGGATAGTTAGATTGTTTGGACCGTTCTGTGATAAGACACGGAAGCATAGTTAACTTATCCGAATTGAACCCGAGTACCTACTTGGGACTGCTGCCATGAATAACTTGCGGTGAGCCTGATCAACTCATTTCCTGATATTGTGAGTGCAGAATCATGGCAGGTGGTCGCGGTTCAACTCGGGGAAGGTCTGGCGATGCGGAAGAGGATCTTATCACCACCATTGGGGGACTGGCAACGTTTATTCAGAATATGAGCCAAGAATGGCGCGACCATAGGCAACAGAATCAGAACCCACCCCCACTGCATGACAATGCAGAAGAAATTGCCCGTCGGAGGTTGAAAGACTTCCGCAACTTCCAACCACCTACCTTTGAGGGTGAAGACAACCCCGAGCCTGCAGCGAAGTGGCTGCAGATGATCGAGCACATTTTCGAACGCATGGCATGCCCGGAAGCGCAGAAGACTGATTACGCATCGTACCAGTTGATGGGAGAAGCTTTAACATGGTGGACTAGTGCGAGGGCTCTGCTGAGAGCTCAGGACGTGGAACTAACATGGGCCGTGTTCAGACAAGTATTTTTGGATAAGTATTTTCCTAAGGCAATGAGAAGAATGAAGCACACTGAACTGCTGTCACTCAGGCAGGATAACATGTCGGTTAATGAGTACATTGCAAGATTTGGGCAGCCGATCGAGTACGCCAACTTTGACCGGAACATTTATGATGAAGAATGGCAGGTGGAGAAGTTCGAAAGCGGATTACATCCGGAAATCCGTAAGCTCATTTTGACGACGGCTAATCGTACACTTCCGGAACTCATCAACCAGAGTCGTCAGGCAGAAGGAATCATTAATGAGGCCAAGAACTTGAACAAGCAACCAACCCAATTCCACGGAGGAAACAGAGCAGGCAGGTTCTTCAGGACGGCACCTGGTAGGGGTCGAGGCAGAGGCACGCAGTTGCAGGCGCGGCCTGGAAATTTTAAGAGAAGCAATACTGTTGGTCAATCGTCAACTGGACGACAGGGTGCGACTGTTTGTGCTACATGTGGAAAGAATCACTTTGGAGTTTGTCGCAAGAACAACAATGCATGTTTCAGATGTGGCCAGCAAGGACATTTTGCTTACAAATGCCCCCAGAACGCTGATCAACAGCCTACGCAAGCACGGGTGTTCACACTGGATGCGAATGAAGCGCAGAAGTTTCCCAACTTGATCAAAGGTAATGTCATTTTAAATGGTCACCCAATTTCAGTTATCTTTGATTCTGGAGCGTCTGGCTCTTTTATGGCAAAGCATACTGCTTTGAGAATAGGCATCACCCCAACCCCGTTACCTTATGAGTTACACATCAGCACACCTACTGGAGGATCGTGCACAACCTCAGAGATCTGCAGAGGTGTTACCTTGCAGTATGAAGGGAACACGTATACAGTTAACTTGGTGGTCCTACCGGTATTCAACTTCGATGTGATTATCGGTATGGACTGGTTGACGGAAAACGGGATAACTTTGGATTGTCGAGCGGGGAAAGTCGTTGTTCCTGCGAAAGATGGTAATTTTCAACCTTTCTCTCTCATTTCTTTATTGCAAGTTAGAAAAGAGCTCCGCAACGGAGCAGCAGGGTATCTCTTGTCGATCGAGGCTGAAACCTCGGTTGACAATCAAATTCAGAATGTACCGGTAGTTAGAGAATTCGAGGAGGTATTCCCGGATGAAATACCTCGATTGCCTCCTCATAGGGAAATAGAATTTTCTATCGAACTTGTTCCTGGAGTTGGACCAATCTCCATTGCTCCGTATCGTATGGCGCCTTTGGAACTGCGAGAGTTGAAGAAGCAGATAGAAGAGCTTTTGGCAAAGGAATTCATCAGACCGAGTACCTCTCCATGGGGTGCTCCAGCCATCTTGATTAAGAAGAAGGATGGAAGTTTACGTCTGTGTGTAGATTACCGCCAGCTGAACAAAGTAACGGTGAAGAATAAGTATCCGCTACCGAGGATCGACGATTTGATGGACCAGCTGAGAGGAGCCAGAGTTTTTTCCAAGATAGATTTACGGTCGGGATACCATCAGATCCGGGTCAAACCGGAGGATATTCCGAAAACCGCTTTTAGGACTCGTTATGGGCACTACGAATATCAGGTGATTCCATTCGGACTTACAAATGCTCCAGCGGTATTCATGGATTACATGAACCGCATCTTCCGCCCCTTTCTTGATCAGTTTGTTATTGTGTTTATCGACGACATCCTGATTTACTCTACTAATGAAGAGCTGCACGCGGAACATTTGAGGATTGTCTTGCAAATATTGAAGGAGAAGCAGTTGTACGCAAAGTGGTCGAAGTGCGAGTTTTGGCTTAAAGAGGTCCAGTTTCTGGGCCATGTCATTTCATCAGAAGGTATCGCGGTGGACCCCAGCAAAGTTGAAGCTGTCATGAATTGGGAACGACCCAAGACGGTCACTGAAGTAAGAAGTTTCTTAGGTCTGGCTGGATATTATCGAAGGTTTATCCAGAATTTCTCTCAGATAGTGCAACCCCTTACCCGTCTCACCCGGAAGGACAAGCCTTTTGAGTGGACCGAAGCTTGTGAAGAATGTTTCATGGAACTGAAGAGCAGGTTAACAAGTGCTCCCGTACTCACGATTCCGGATCCTACTCGAAAGTTCGAAGTATACTGCGATGCGTCGCTGAAAGGACTTGGATGCGTGTTGATGCAGGATCGCATGGCGGTAGCTTACGCATCTCGACAACTAAAGCCTCACGAAGAAAATTATCCTACGCACGATTTGGAGTTAGCAGCTATAGTGTTCGCACTTAAAATCTGGAGGCACCACTTGTATGGTTCGCAGTTTGACGTGTTCAGCGATCATAAGAGTTTGAAGTATTTGTTCGATCAGAAGGAGCTGAATATGCGGCAACGACGGTGGATGGAATTTCTGAAGGACTATGATTTTGAACTTAAATACCACCCAGGAAAGGCAAACGTGGTAGCTGACGCCCTGAGTAGGAAGACACTGCACACTGCAACTCTGATGATGGAAGAATTGAAATTGTTTGAGGCCTTTCGAGATTTGAACTTATCTGTAGACGAGAGAGGGAATAGCATAAGATTGGGAAATATAAAGGTGGAGAATGAATTGATCAGTATAATTAAGGAGGCTCAGAAAGATGAAGAGTTAGTCCGTGATTTGGTTGGCAACCAAGATGTTGTAAAGGATGAGAATGATGTTTGGAGATTTCAAGGACGGCTGGTTGTGCCGAATGAAGAGTTGAAGCAAGAAGTTTTACAGGAGGCTCACAAGGGTAAGTATGCAGTTCATCCTGGATCCACGAAGATGTACCATGATTTGAAGACCTCGTTTTGGTGGCCGGGTATGAAGCGTGATATTGCGGAGTATGTATCTCGATGCTTAACTTGTCAGAAGGTGAAGTACGAACATCAGAAACCGTCGGGACTCCTTCAACCTTTGGAGATTCCCGAATGGAAGTGGGACAGTATCGCGATGGATTTTGTAGTTGGACTTCCTCGGACGCGAGAAGGATATGATGCTATCTGGGTGATTGTTGATCGTTTAACGAAGTCAGCTCATTTCTTGCGTGTTAGGACCACATATAATATAGAGAGACTTGCCAGAATTTACCTGCAGGAGATTGTGAAACTGCACGGAGTTCCTACGAGTATTGTCAGTGATCGTGATCCCAAGTTTACATCTAAGTTCTGGGAATCTTTTCAAAGAGCATTAGGGACCCAATTGAGGTTGAGCACTGCTTACCATCCGCAGACCGATGGACAGACGGAACGCACCATTCAAGCATTAGAAGACATGTTGCGAGCATGCGTTTTGGAGTTAGGAGGCAGCTGGGATAATTATCTTTCTTTGATTGAGTTTGCTTACAACAACAGTTACCATTCCAGTATTCAGATGGCACCGTATGAAGCTTTGTATGGGAGAAAATGCAGATCCCCTTTATGTTGGAATGAAGTAGGTGAGCGAAGTATGTTAGGACCTGATCTAATTCAAGAAACATCCGAACAGGTAAAGAAGATTCGGGAAAATATGCAGAGGGCTCAGGCCAGACAGAAGAGTTATTACGACAAGCGTCATAAGCCTCTATCTTTCAAAGTCGGAGACCATGTATTTTTGAGAATCACACCTACATCGGGACTCGGAAGGAAAATGGGAGTAAAGAAGTTAAGTCCACGGTACTTAGGACCGTATCTGATTATGGACCGGATTGGAGAGTCTGCATACCGGTTGGCTTTACCACCCAATCTGTCAGGAATTCACAATGTATTTCATGTGTCACAGCTACGGAGGTATCTCTCTGATCCATCTCACGTATTACAGCCGGAAGAAGTGGAACTAAAGGAAAATCTGACATATCAAGTACAACCGTTCCAAATTCTTGAAAGATCCGTCAAGCGACTCCGTTCTAAAGAAATCCCTTTGGTGAAAGTATTATGGAACAACAGATCGGCAGCTGAAGCAACTTGGGAGCGCGAGGACGACATTCAGAAACGCTATCCAGAACTGTTTAGCTCTTAAGTAAGTTTATTTTGCGGACAAAATTCCTATTTGGTGGGGAGAGTGTAACATCCCGCATAATTAGTAAAATACATAAGTACTATATGTTATAGATGCATGTGTAGATTTCGGATCTATGGTTTATGTGTGATGGCTTGCGAATTGTTGATCTTTATCCTTGGATAAGACTAAGGTAAGTATTTAAATTAAATCATAGGAGGTTACATATGTAGACATGTGAATTTTATCATATGAGTAATTTGATTGTGTGTTATAGGACCTTAGTGTTCATTGGACTTTGGAAGTGGGCTAGTGTGTGTGGACTTGGCACTATTGGACTTGTGTGATTGGGCTCTTTGTGTGTGTGGCCAATGGCCCAAGGATGGCTTTTGGACCTACCTTGTTCAGCCCAAAGTTGTAACCATTCTTATCTTCCCCTAAGCCTTGTCCAACAAGGTTGTCTTGTGTACCAAGGAACCTTCACATGGCAACCATTTTACCACCCTTTCATGCGCAATAGAGAGAGATAGGACCTTGAAAAATCTGCCCACTTTCCCCTTGCATGACCGCCACTTCACCTTGCTTGTGCATCATTTGGATTCAACCTCATTGCATGAAAGACACATGTACTATTTAGCATGATTTTAGGCTGCATTCTTCTTCATTTTGGCGCACATGAAGAGGGCTTGGATCAGATTTTTATGACACAAAATCTGCCTTTGAGTGTTGACTTGGAGAACCACCTTACACCTTCCATCATGAGGCTGAAATGTGCAGATTTTTGCATGCTTTTGGCAGTCCATCATGAGCCAAATCTGCCCCTTGTTTCCACATGCAACCAAAGAAGGATTTTGGGCTGCATTTCCCCCCATCATGTGCGCACAAGGACTGCATCAATTCAGATTTTTTTGGCTGCCACAAAGCTGTCTTGCTTGTGGACTTAGTGAACCCTCTTACATGTGCTCATGATGCACCTCCTTCCCACTCCATCTTGTGCGCCTAGCTTGCTTGTTGGTGTTTAAAATTCTGACTTGATAGCACTTATTCAGATCTGAATCCTCTCCTCACTCCTTGCATGTGCATAGTGTATGTTAGAAGCAACCCTTTGCTTGTTCAGCCCAAGTGTGCAGCCCCACTTCTTCAAGCAACCAGAATTTTCATGATGCTTAATCATTGCCACCTCTCCTCACTTTCCCTTTAAGTATGCGCATAAGGAAGGCTGGCCTCATGTACAAGTGCAGCCAACTTTCCTTCCTCATCTCCCTCACTCTCCTAGCCGAACATACAGCCCTCTTGGAGAAAGAAAAACTTTGCTAAGACAACTCACCTTCCCTCACTGTCCAGCTTTGTTCCTCAACCTTGAAGCTGTCCAAGTTTGTTTCTCCTCACCATTGTGTGCGCATAGATCCTCTCTAGGAAGGGTGGACTTGTTGTTGGTAGAACTAGAAAGGTGTGGTGTGTGACAAGAAGTGTGTGCTACAAGAGGTAAGCCTAGAACTTAGACCTCTTTCATTGTGTAACCATGTGTGTGCTTGAATGTCTCCTTGATTATGTGTGGTTTTGGATTCAAGAATGAGCATGGTAAAAGTAGAATGGTGGAGCTATTTCACGATGATTTGTATGCTTAAGTTATGGAATGGAAGTCTCATGGTCATACTTAAGTTAATGCCCACTGTTTTGAGGAATATATATGCCACTGTTTTTGTATGAATATGCCACTGTTTTGAAGAGAAATATGCCACTGTTTCCCTATGAATGTGCCACTGTTTTGAGGATAAAATGCTCACTGTTTCGGTTCCTCAAGATCACCATTTTGAT
>JAVKPL010012501.1:0-61857 GCA_032173675.1 Gastrolobium villosum | reverse complement strand
TACAAGAATATAAGGTTGGAAACTAAAAATTCGAGGAAAAGGGAAGTGTTGATAACTGATTCTTGAAAACTCATCATAAACTAGTTGCTCCCATTGATGTTAATAATAATAGGCAGACTTTGTCAAATTGGAGACAAATAAAAGAGGAAAGACGAGAGAGAGACAATCTTCGACTCCAAGCACGACTCCAACTTGATGAGATGAAAGACACAGCTGGTTTCGAGCACAACATGGAGGCTCAAAGAGATTTTGAGAAGCTTATTGGGTGTTCAAATATACAAATGTATTCCTATCTTGTTCTCTATGAATAATAATAGTTTAGTTCATTTTTTCTGATGTTATGCTTTCTTGATTGAGAACTTATTTACAGCTTGAGTTTAGCTTCGAGTAAATTGAAGTAAATATTATATTTTTTCTATTCTTTTATAAATTTGGACAATACTATTATTAAACTCTATAATTTTTTTCCTTGTGGACATGCTAATAGCACAAGATGAAATATTTGGACCTATGATGGCACTTTCTAAGTTTAAGTATGTCCATCTTATATTCTATTTCACTATCTTAACATAAAAAAAGTTTGTGATTTCACAGGTGAATGTTGAATTATGGTATATGTACAAGAGGACCATTAATGAATCAATTAAAAATAAAGCCAACAACACCAGATATGGCCTAGCATCAGGGATTGTGACCCGTTTGAGATCATTTTCTTGAATTCTTTTTGGTTTGGTGAGTGAAATCTTTCAGTTGCTAAAGATTAATTTTCCAGGAAAATAGTTTCTGAGAAGCACAAGATTTTTCTGCCTTTTGTTATTCCTTCTGGATATGTCGTTGGGAACTTTGGCTTCAATTTTTTTGTTTAACCAAAACGGTACTGTTTCATTTGTCACTGTGAGTTGCTTAATCAAATTGTTGGTTTTTCATTGAAAAATTGGTAAACATGAGAAATTAATATACTGACATAAAGTGTCTTGAACCATTCATTTATGACATAGTTAAGAGGGAGATAATGTAAAATTGTTCGTATCCACACCACATAATTATATTATTCCATGTTGCTGTGTGGAATTAATTTCAAAATAGGATTAACTCAGGCAGTTTCATGCCACCGATACTATACTTTTTCAGTTTAATTTTTTCAAAGTGGGTGAACATACTCTTAAAATTTTGTATTGTCTCTTGCAAGGGATTCAGTGGCCCATAACATATCACCTTTCCAAGGGATGATACCTGTTGAAGAGTTGCTTGAATGTCAAAGGATGGAATGTCATCCAATATGGATTTGGAAAGTGGGAATATTTGATAAAAGAGGGAAAAATTAATTTTTTACACAAAAGAATCAACCTTTGTCCACCTTCAATCATGTTTAACCCATGAATCATGCAATAGACATGTTAGGATTTAAAGTAGATACCTTTGTTCGGATCATTATTCCTTATCAAATGTGTTCTTGATCAATTCTTCAGACTCAAGAGAAGAATAGAGATTGGGTAGTGTCTTTGGTTATTCCAAGAGAGAGATAGCCGCCACACTGATGTATTTGTTGGCTAAGGTTTCAGTGGACAAAATTAGAGATGAAGAAGAGAGCTATAAAACTAAGGAAGAAGAGGGGCTATATATAGATGTGGCGACTCATTAACCTAAAACTAGGTCAAATCAACGCCCTCATTAAATCCTGATCTTATTTTATTAGCCGATTTCCTTATTTTTATCCAATCAACCCAATTGATTGGTTTCCCCAATTTCAGCCAATTAATTCAATTAATTGGTTTTCTTAATTTTTTTCCAATCAATCCAATTGATTGGTTTCCCAAATTTCAGCCAATTGATCTAATTAATTGGTTTCCTTTATCAAATTAATTGGTTTCCTTAATTTTATCCAATCAATCCAATTGATTGGTTTCCCAAATTTCGGCAAGTTAATCTAATTAATTGGTTTCCTTAATTTTATCCAATCAATCCAATTAACCTACTAAGCTTGTGAAAAACTGATCAAGTTAAATTGCTCTCAGTACTACTCTAATCCTACACTAAGTATTGCTCCAGCACAATTTATCAAGAAATTGCTCTTGGGAATAAAGTGATAACTTTAGAGAAAACAATTGGAATTAAGGAGCATTCAAACAATCAATAGATCTTAATTTTTTAGGACCATCAACCACACGGCCATGAACACAACCGTCACAAACCACTGTTATCATCGCTGCAACCATTGTTGTCACTTCCACCACCATGTCATCACCATCACCACCACCATCACCATTACCACCACCACTACTGACATTGCCGTCACCACCACCAAGCCACCGCCACCACTACTATCACTACACCGCCGCCGCTGCCACCATGCCACAACCACCATCACCACACCATATGAAATGGAAAGTTATGATCCGAAAAAAATTTATGCTTAAAAGGAATGATTTTTTATTCTATTATTTATTGTGTTATTAAACACAATTCTTATGCTCAAAATAAAAATAGAACATGTTATTAAATACATTTTTTTCTTCTCAAAGACTGTTTCAAGGCACAAAAATAAAAAAGAAGTGTTCATTTTTAAAAACAATTTAAGGAAACAAAATGTTTGTCATGTATACCCCACAATATATCTAATCAAGGAAAAGAAGCTTCTTACAACTTAAACAATGCTTATAGGTGAAAACAATTTTTTTTTATCTTTAGATTATTCGCAAGACTAAGTTTATGCAACTCTTTACAAGTGACGTTTGTAGGGAGCCTTTGCCCCTCATAAAATGCAGTCTACTTAGCTTCCAACTCATTATGTGTTGTGAAAGGAAATATTGATTAGTAAAATAAAAATAAAAAATAGAACTACTCAAGGTTAAGTATTGAAGAACAAAGCGATAATAATAGCCGTAAGAAAATTATATCTTGAAGGAGGGAATCTAGTGTCTGATTGACTGCATTCTGATTTTTTTATTCTTAATATTATTTTGTAAAATAGTTATGGAAATATGTGTTTTTTTTTTGAAAATTAAAAGTTAAAATACAAAACGAAAACAATTCAGATATATTCTCTAAATTTGATTCTAAAAACAAAAAAAGTTATAATTTTTTAAATTTTTTTTATAAAATAGATCTTATCAAACGAATTTTTTTATTTTTTATTTCATAAACCAAAAAACTTCTTTTAAAAACAGTATTTAAACATGCCTTTATTTTTCTTTTGGTTTTTGAAGCTTAGGAAGAGAGAGTTTTGTTCATAGTAAAATGCATGCACGCCCGCACGGATGGACTAAATAACTTTGAAAAAAATCAGCGTGAACTTCGTAAAAAGGCTACAATAAAAGAGTTTGCACTTTTGCTAATAACTCAAATAACAAGACTCTTTACTTTTAAAATAAAGAGTATCGCTCGCATATTCGTGTACTATAGAAGACTCTTGAAACTAAACCTTCAAGAGTATAGATTGATGATTCTGCTGGAATGATATAAATCTTATTACACTGCACTGTATAAGTGGATGTCATTATCATTTAGATTATTAGTGTTATGATAAACAAACTTTAGTTTGTTGGGAAAAGATTTATAGATTTAGCATTTTGTGTAGGGAGTTCAGGATCTGAACATAGAGAATTGAAGAATCTATATGAGGAAGTATAGGCTAAAGACTGGGCTTTTGAGAGCACAGTAATGCAAGAAGTATAGGCTAAACCAGGCATTTGATTCTGGGTTCTAGTTATTTGTGATAATCAAAGTACAAATACATGTCTATTTCTTGAAGAGTTGTTTTTAATTGTCTTAAGTTGTTATAGGTTTGATGCCATTGAGGTCAATGGGTCACCCTTATTTTTTAATTTAGAAGTGGGCAGCAGAAAAATTCAGGCTTTTCATTCTGGGTTGTAGTTATTTGTGATAGAAATATTTTTAATATCCATTATATTTTTTGGCAGAGATATCAGATGACTAAATGAGTGGTTTCATCTATATTTGTTAATATAAACTATGTAAAATATTTGAAATGATTAATTGTTTGCGAAAATGACACCTTTGTGTTGTAAATGTAGATAGGTTTCATCATTGTGTTCTATATCACTATCTACATTTGTGTTTGAAAACATTACAAAAATTAAGTGCTTATCTTTTATATTTGCTAAACTTTAGCTGCTATGAGTTTGGGAGAAATCAAGGTTGTTTGCAGCAGATGCTAGCAGCTCCAAACCACCTTTTGTTATCGTGAGTTTCTTGTTGAACATATATATGTTGTTTTCTGATGCCATGTGAAACTATTTTTGCTCCAATTTTTCTACCTGAGAGTAAAAATCAATTATGTGTATACAATTAGACGATTTAGTGTAATTGGAGATTTACATGTGCATTATGGTGTGCTAAGTAACCATTTGCTGAATAATAGGAGTGATCATTCCAAATTTCGGAGATCCTTCTGATGAAAAAATAAAATCTATTGGTCAATTTCTTGAAGTGCTTTGTCTTGTAGATTACCGAGTTTCTCAAAATTCAATAGTATTACATGAGGTGTTGAATGTTATCTCATTCAATACTATCTCATTTCTTGAAGTGCTTTTTTTCCTCATTTTTCTTAATTTATGAAGTAATAAATTTCCTCCTTGTTTCTAATTTTTTTAATTAAAATCTGTTTCATTTATCGCAGGTACTGCAATTGATCAAGGAATTGCTTACTTTCTTATGCTGATGACGCTGGCAATTACATACATGTTCCATTGATATCAAATAGCTAGGAAGTGCAACAAAACTATCACAACTTTTTTCCCCATTCTTCCTGTCCTTTTTTGGCATCATATTATTGAGGAGTGGTTCAACATCACACAAGCTCATAAGTGTACAAATTTATTTAATTACCGAGATGATATTAAAACTTATATTGTTCAGCATCCAAAAGAAAGAAAAAAAAACTGAAGTTATAGATCCAAATGATGTATATATTTAGTTCTCACAAGCACCCGCAACTGAAAGTTTCAAAGCCAAAGAAGAATTCTAAGTAGGTGTTGCAACAGATTTAATTTCAAAATAGCAGTTGATCCAAAAGATGCCTGCACGGATGGACCTTGAGACAGTGTTTGCAATATCTAAGTTCTTGGTCACAATCCCTGATGCTAGGCCATATCTGGTGTTGTTGGCTTTCTTAATTGATTCGTTAATGGTTCTCTTGTACATATACCATACTTAATTCAATATTCACTTGTGCAATCACAAACTTTTTTTATGTTAAGATGGTGAAATAGAATATAAGATGGACATACTTAAACTTTGAAATTGCCATCATAGGTCCAAATATTTCATCTTGTGCTATTAGCATGTCCACAAGGAAAAAAATTATAGAGTTTAATAATAGTGTTGTCCTTAATTTATAAAAGAATAGAAAAAATATAATATTTACCTTAATTTACTCGAAGCTAAACTCAAGCAGTAAATAAGTTCTCAATCAAGAAAGCATATCATCAGAAAAAATGAACTAAACTTTTATTATTGATAGAGAACAAGAAAGGAATACATCGGTATATTTGAACACCTAATGAGCTTCTCAAAATCTCTTTGAGCCTCCCTGTTGTGCTCGAAACCAGTTGTGTCCTTCATCTCATCAAGTTGGAGTCGTGCTTGGAGTCGAGGATTGTCTCTCTCTCGTCTTTCCTCTTTTATTTGTCTCCAATTTAACAAAGTCTGCCTATTATTATCAACATCAATAGGAGCAACTATTTTATGTCTAGTTTTCAAGAATGAGTTATCAACACTTCCCTTTTCCTCGTGTTCAGTTTCCAACTTTATATTCTTGTAAACCTCACTAGCTGAAGCCCTTGAAGACTTTTTGGTATCAATTTTCTGCACAAAAATTAAATTCCCAGTGTCAACACACACAAAAACACAAAAATAATATTAAACATAATAATGAAAAGGGTATAACCAACATACATCTAATTTCTTCTCCACAGCTTTGGGCCTCTTGTTGTTGGGATGACCCAACATCACCTTATCAAATTTAGATTTACTTCTCAAATTGACTTTATTCATCATCGCTGCCGAATAAGAAGAACTAAGAGTGGGTTTGTTAGCTTCTTTCATATTACTAATTACTACTTCAGCATTATTAACTGAAGGAGCCCCTCGTTTTTTCCTCATATTACAAGGCAGATTCTGGTTCTTGACCGCATGCTTCTGGATCGGTGTTGATTGTCCGGCGCCGTCAGCGTTCGTCATTCTCACGCGCTTCTGGGTTCCACACTTCAAGAAAGTGGAAGGGAACGTGAAATTGTGAAGACGGTGGTTTGATCTCATCATGGGATCACCAAAACCCTCAACGCCATCATTTATGGCAAGAAAAACAAGAATTGCAGAATAGAAAAACAAGAATTGCAGAATAGAAAAATGGCAAAAACTAGTGTTGAGCGCGAAGGAGAGCTGAAAAGTTTCTCGGGAAAATTGGAGAGATCAAAGTTTGTTGCTTTTGTGATTTGCAATGTGTGTTTGTGTGTTTGCTTTTGTTGGAGTGAGCGGGAAACGAAGCGAGGAGCCAGCTTGTACAGTTGGAGATGTTTTAATTTTTTATATTTCTTTTTTTTTATGTTTTTATCATTTTCTTTAAGGATGTTTGAGATTATGTTCTATTTATATATAAATGCTTCAGATTACTTATTACTTATTAGATGATGTATCAATATATGCTCTGTTCTCTATTGGTTTTCTTGAATTCTTTTTGGTTTGGTTAGTGAAATCTTTGTGGTTTGGAATTTCTGCAACTAGGTTGCTGAAATTTGGTAATATGAGGAGAAAGGTCAAGAATTTGTATCCAAGTTTTCCAGTACAGACCTTCAAAAAGGTCAAGAAGAAAATTAAATTAAAGTATGGGAAAACACTTTCTCCTTTAATAGCAGAGTTGTTTTCTCATGTTAGTGAGAGTTCATTTTGCGTGCAATATTTTTTTTTATTTTTGGTTTTTTGTTTATGGTGGGACCCATTTAAATTATGTGTGTTTAGGAGATTTTCTAACCTCATGTTGAATGAGAGATGCAAAGCCCTTAAAGTATTTACCTTAGTGCTTCTTTTCCTTCAGCAGATAGGTAATCTGAATTCCTATGGAGAAATATTCACTTTGCCAAAGGATGAATATATGAATGAATGTTCTTGAGAAAGCTCTTCAATTGATGCACAAGAAAGAATCCTAATCTTGAAAATCTATTTCTCTCTTTTCTTTCTTGTATATTTTCCTCTCTTCTCTCTCTTGTATTTTCTGCTCTCTTCTCTCTCTTGTGTTTTCTCCTCTTTGAACAATATGCAATGAGCCCTATTTATAATAATAACATCTTAATCTATTATGCAATGCAATCCTAATCAAATCTTTGACAAAGAATATTTTATTTCTCTTACATGAAATCTAAAAAGATAAAATCTATCCTAATCTTTACGTGATTCAATGCTTTTCTATCTCTTCATGATATCTTCCATATCTTCTCCAATCTGCGTGCAATCTTCAATTATCTTGAATATTGACCCATGTTTTTTTTTTTACTTCATGATATCTTCTATATCTTCTCCAATTTTCATGAAACCTTCAATTATCTTGAATACTATTTCAAATCAGAATAAATATTATTCTGAAATCACGAACAATCAGCTCTTTAATAATTTCAAGACAATAAGATATTATCAATTAAATTAACATTAAATTGATTGTAATCATCAAAATATATTTTAAATCAATTAAACAATTGGGGTATAACAAATATCCAACACCCTATACTTGTATACGAACAGGCAAAAATTAATAAAGTAAAATCTCTTTTGGATACCTAACAAAAATCACGGTCCCCAATTTTGTCCCTTACAAAAAAAATACTCATATTAATCAATTTTTAGGAACTAAATTGGGTATTTATTGAATTTCTGAGGAACCACAATTTCAAAGAACTGAAATTATAGATGGACCAAAAATTGATCTTCTTTTTGTAAGCGACGAAAGTGGGGATCATATTTTTTATTAGTGATCCAAAAAAAATAAAAATTAGACAAATTAATAATTGTCAAGCAGAATAATTGTATAAGAATTGTGCCAAAACAGTTGTGTAGAATAAGAAAGTGGGAGTGTTGATCAAGAGATATTTGCATTTCGCAATGACTGGGATGCCACTGAACCCACATGTGATCAGGAGATATAGGCACTAGATAACGAACATGACCCATGTATAGGGGTTGTGCATGGGGTCGAACTGAGCCGAATTTTTTGAAAAACCGAACCGAATTGATTTAAAAGGTTCGGTTCAAAAATAGTTCGGTTCGGAAGTGGTTTGCTTCGGAACCGGTTCAGGTCGATTCTATTTTGAAATATTTTTAAAAAACAATTTAAAAAATAAAGATCAATTCGATTCGATTCGGAAACAGTTCGGTTCAAAAACGACCGATTCTTGAACTCGTTTTAAAAACCAATTCGGTTCATGAACTAGCTCTTTAAAAACTGGTTCGGTTCATGAACTAATTTTTAAAAATCGATTATTTTAAGTGCAGTTCAGTTCTGTTCATGGTTCGGCTATGTTTTTTAGTTCTTTTGCACCTTCTTAACCATGCCATGCATGCTTATTTCGTTTTGTACAAGGTTTGCTTTTGCTGTAGTAAATAACAAGTAAAAAAAAAAATACGGCATCCACCAATTAAAGATTCAATGTATAATGCATTTTTTTAAATATAAACCAAATGCAAACCAAATTTTCAAATTAATTCATTCAAAATTTACTCGGAACACAGTAAGACACGGAAGCTATTTGGTCTAAAATGATCTTTAAATTTGTATCATTGAATACAATAAATATTCGAGAAAAAACTATATGAGATATATAAATTATATTTTTAAAGAAAAAAGTGACGATAGGATGTTATCTAATAACTTTAATGCAATTGTGTGGGAAGTCAGAAACTATAAATACAGGTATCGAAACTATAAATATTCAGAAATATAATTTAATGGGGAAGAATATAATAAGTAATTTGGATAGTTTATATTAAACCTTCCCCTAATTTAATATAATGAGTCATTTGTATAGTTTGTATTAGAGTATATGTTAATTTTTCATATTTTATCCAAAAAAGAAATATAAGTTAATACAGATTAAAAAAAAGTATACCGACATGATAATTATGATGCTATTATTTTAATAATTTTTTTTTTTGATATTACTATGTTCGTAATGAATTAATATTAAATTTTTATTGTTTAATTAAAATATTTTTACAAGTACAAATTTATTTTTTAAAGTATATTAACATATTTTTATTTTTTGTTTTACTGGAATACGAAATAATTTTATCCCAGAAAATAAAGTTAAGTATATCTTATAGAAGAAATATCAATTCAAATAATTATATATTAGCTTTTAATTTAAAATCTATCGGAATATACAATACAACTTACCTTGTTGTAAACCAAAAATTCATCTTTCTCATTAATCAAAGGAAGGATTGAAATCAACCTTATCTCATAATAATCAATCACTGAAATGGCAACAAATGCTTTGAAGAGTGGCAGTGTTATGCTTTAACTTTCTTCCTTCCTTCCCTATGACAGCAAATCTGTGTGTTTGAGTGTTTGAAAGAAACACCATTAGAGGACCTGTGAATTACAAATTGGTATTAGAGCTATGGAGAGTGTGACCACTACTAGCATGCCGTTGCCCCGCCTGACAAAGGCGAATTATGTGAATTGGAGCATTCAGATGAACGCTCTGCTCGGATCCTAGGATGCTTGGGAGGTTATTCAAGAAGGTTTTGCAGAACCTTCAACCACTGCAGGATTTTCAGCTGCTCAAAACAAGGCGTTGAAAGAGACGCGTGCGAAGGATAAGGCTGCCTTATACATGTTATTCCGAGCTGTAGATGAGTCCGAACTTGAGAAGATAACAAGTGCGACGACGTCAAAGGAAGCGTGGAACATCTTGGAGAATGTCTACAAAGGAGCTGACCAAGTTAAGCAGGTCCGACTTCAAACTCTACGTGGCGAGTTGGAAATAATGAAGATGAAAGATTCAGATGGTGTATCCGATTTCATCACCCGAGTTCAAGCCGTGGTGAATCAGTTAAAACAGAATGGAGAGGAATTATCTAAGACTAGAGTTGTTGAAAAAATTCTGAGGTCGCTAACAAACGACTTTGAAAACGTGGTATGTGCAATTGAGGAGTCTAAGTACTTGGCTACGCTCTCTATTGAAGAGCCAGCAGGCTCTCTTGAGGCGCATGAACAACGCAAGAAAAAGAAAAAGGAAGAGACACAAGAGCAAGCACTCCAGACAAAAGCAACAATTAAGGATGAAAAGGCACTCTACTCTTAGAATGTCCGAGGTAGAGGTCGTGGACGCGGAAATGGCCGAGGTGGTCGAGGTAGAGGTCAGGAGGTGAAACATGAAGAAAGAGCTGAGACGAGTCAGCAAAACTAGAGAGGTAGACGATGCGGCCGAGGTGGAAGAGGCCGATGGTCAAATCAAAGTAATGTTGAATGTCATAAGTGTGGCAAGTATGGTCACTACGCAAGAGATTGCAGCTCGGACAGATGCTACAATTGTGGCCGAGTTGGGCATTTTGCTAAAGATTGCCGAGATGAAAGAAGAATTGACGAGAGTTCAAACCTCGCTGCAGAAGTAAAAATAAAAGATGGAGTTCTGATGGTAGCACATGGTGAAACTAGCTCGAAGGTTGAGACAGAGTGGTACCTGGACTCTGGTGCCAGTAATCACATGTGTGGTTACAAACATTTGTTCAAAGAGTTGAAAACGGTGGAAGCCGGACATGTCTCTTTTGGAGACGCGTCCAAAATTGATGTAAAAGGCCAAGGTACGATTTGTTTCTTGCAAAAGGATGGAGGAATTGGTACAATTCGGGACGTGTATTACGTGCCTGAGCTCAAAAGCAATATTCTGAGCATTGGACAGTTGATGGAGAAAGGTTACTCGGTTCTAATGACATACCGAGTTCTGCTGTTGAAAGATATAAAAGGGCGTCTGATAGCCCGAGTTCAGATGGAAAGGAACAGAATGTTCAAGCTGAGTTTGAGGAGCATGGAGGTCGGCTGTCTGCAAGCCGAGGTGGAGGATAAGATGTCTCTTTGGCATCGACGGTTTGGACATCTTCATTATGGTGGTCTGACCGAGATGATGAAGAAGAACATGGTAGTGGGACTGCCAAAGATTAACTCTGAAAGAAAATTTTGTGAGGACTGCGTATTGGGAAAACATGCGAGGAGCCCGTTCCAAAGGATGGCGAGATACCGAGCTAGGCAGCCTCTGGAATTGATACATACCGACCTGTGTGGACCCATTACTCCGGGGTCTTTCAGTGGTAAGAAGTACTTTGTAACTTTTATTGATGATTTTAGTCGAAAGACTTCGGTGTATTTTCTGAAAGAAAAATCTGAGGTGCTAGAGGTATTTAAAAGTTTTAAAGTAATGATAGAGAATGGTACTGTGAAGTACATCAAATCGGTCCGTTCAGACCGAGGTGGGGAGTACGTGTCGACAACTTTCAAGAAGTATTGCAAAGAACATGGGATAAGGTGGTTCCTGACCGCACCGTACTCGCCCCAGCAGAATGGAGTAGCTGAGAGAAAGAACCGGACTATCCTGGATATGGTCCGATCCATGTTGAAGACAAAGAACATGCCGAAAGAATTTTGGGGAGAGGCCGTACAATGTGCAGTGTACGTGCAGAACAGATGTGCACATTCAAGTTTGGATGACAAGACTCCGGAGGAAGCATGGAGTGGTTTGAAGCCCTCAGTGGGTCACTTTAAAGTTTTTGGGAGTGTTGCGTATGCACACATACCGGATCAGTTGAGGACAAAACTTGAAGATAAGAGCAAGAAGTTTGTGTTCATTGGTTATGATGAGAAGACTAAGGGATACAAGTTGTTGGATCCCGTCAGTAAAAGGGTGATGGTAAGCCGAGATGTGAGAGTAAATGAAGAAGATGAATGGGACTGGAGTAGTCCATCTGGGATCAATGCGGAACCCGAAAATAGATCAATTGAGGTCGGACAACCTTCGACCCATATCCCGGCAAACCCTGAAGTCTCTGATGGTGAAGAAGAGTTGAGACAACCAAGGATGAGGAGTCTACAAGATCTGTATGATTCCACCAGTGAAGCACACCTAGTATGTTTGTTGGCAGATTCTGAAGAAGTGAGTTTTGAAGAAGAAATCCAAGATGAGAAATGGCAATCAGCCATGGAGGAGGAGATTAACGCAATATAAAAGAACAAGACGTGGGAGTTGGCCGAGCTGCCAAAAGGAGGTCGGCCCATTGGTGTGAAGTGGGTGTACAAGAAGAAAATGAACGCTAAGGGGAAGATCGAAAGATATAAAGCCCGGCAGGTGGCGAGAGGGTATAAACAGAAGGCCGGCATTGACTATGACGAGGTGTTCGCGCCCGTAGCAAGAATGGAGACAATCAGGTTGTTAATTTCTCAAGTAGCCCAGTTCAGATGGCCGATCTATCAGATGGACGTGAAGTCAACATTCTTAAATGGAGTACTCGAGGAGGAGGTGTATCTGGAACAACCTCCGGGATTCATGAAAGTCGGACAAGAAAGAAAAGTGCTGAGACTGAAGAAAGCTTTGTATGGGTTGAAGCAGGCCCCAAGAGCCTGGAACACGAGAATTGACAATTACTTTAAGAAGGATGGACTTGAACAATGTCCGTATGAACACGCACTCTATGTAAAGAAGAAAGGAGGTAAAATTCTACTTGTTGCTCTATATGTTGATGATCTGATTTTCTTGGGTAATGATGAAGGAATGATTCAAGATTTTAAGAAGAAAATGATGAAGGAGTTCAAGATGAAGGATCTCGGTCTAATGAGATACTTTCTTGGTTTGGAGGTTAGACAAGATAAATCCGGGATTTTCGTCTCTCAGGAAGCCTATGCAAAAGGAATTTTAGAGAAGTTCAAAATGAGTGATTGCAACCCGTTTTCAACCCCCATGGAACCCGGCATTAAACTTTCGAGATGTGATGGAGGAGAAAAGGTAGATCCGAGTGTTTATCGTAGTCTAGTTGGAAGTCTGAGGTACTTGACGTGTATGAGGCTGGATCTGTGTCTGAGTGTTGGAATAATAAGCCGATTTATGGAACAGCCGAAGTATCCTCATTGGAAGGCGGCAAAGAGAATTCTGAGATATGTGAAAGGAACAATTTTTCAAGGACTTCTTTACTCGAAGTCGGACAAGTACAAGCTGACAGGCTACTCGGATAGTGATTGGTGCGGAGATGTAGATGATAGAAAGAGCACGGCTGGCTATGTATTTTTTATGGGGAATACGGCGTTTACTTGGGTATCGAAGAAGGAACCCATTGTAACTCTGTCTACATGCGAAGCCGAGTACGTAGCTGCTTCGTGGTGCGTGTGCCATGCAATTTGGCTGAGAAATTTATTGAGAAGTTGGAGCAAGAGCAAGTCGGTTCAACTGAGATCTGGGTTGACAACAAATCAGCGATCGAGTTAGCAAAGAACCCGGTCAACCATGAAAGAAGCAAACATAATGATGTCAGATTCCATTTCATCCGAGATCGGGTCAAAAAAGGAAAGGTGGAGCTCAGTCATGTGGCAAGCCGAGATCAAGTTGGAGATATTTTTACAAAGCCCCTGCCGACGTTGTTGTTTGAGAATTTCAAGAAGAAGATGGGAATGAAGGATGGTAGAGATATTAAAGTTTAAGGGGGAGTTTTGTTGGGTTTAAACTTTAAATAAAATAAATAAAAAAATAGAAAATGAAAGGTTTATGTGAAGAGATGTGTCCCTAGGAATTTGTTAGTGGACAATTAATTTGTTTTAGATTTCCTAGGTTAGTCATTATCTTTTGTTATTGCTTTTAAATAGCAAACTATAACTCTTTTAAAATTGGCTTGGCTGAATCAATAATAGAAAGAGGTATTTTCAGCAAATCTGTGTGTTTGAGTGTTTGAGAGAAACACCATTAGAGGACCTGTGAATTACAAGATGTTCTGTAAATAGTGTGAGAATGAGAGTGTTAGTTCTGACTTTACATCTTGGTTGGAGCCTGGTATTGTTAGAGAGTACTTCAATACTTCGTGGGGATCTCATAAAACTACACTATAGTTGTATTATGTATCCTATCAGTTTGGGTAAAATAGAGGTTGGTTCAGAAATTGGTTAGGGTGTGTGAGGGAGATATCATATGTTGTATTATATTTATAGCCATGCCATGTCCTATAATTTAGAATTTACAGCATTCCCATGTCTATGTTATATGATATCTGTATCTGATCCATGCATCCTAGGTCAGGGCCTTCCACAAGAGCAGAGAAGGAAGATATGCTAGGAATTCCATTTTTTAGATGATTTGGACCATTTGTGATTTTGCGAAAGTAATATCCTATCTTTATGTATGGAAATGCATAATTTGAATGATTGTATCAAATTTTAAACTGCTGCACGTCATAGAAGAATTGGTTCAGGTTATTCCCTCTTGATAGTGTCTGTAGTTTTAAATCCAAACTTTTATTCATTTGGATAGTTCTTGTATTGTTGTTAGTTGTGGATGAAACATATCATCAAAATTTGAAATGCGCCTTTTCATACTTCTAAGCTTCAATTTCTGTATTTTTAAACTTATAATCGACGTTATTTACTAGAAATGTACTTTCTTTGCCTGCTTACTTCTAAATTTGTGTTTTGTTTTTGTCTTGTAATAGAGTCTTTAATGTATGCTTATGTATTTGGCGGTGGTCTATCTGATTTCTGTACCAAGGAAGAATGAGACTTTGATGTCTGAAATTGTTGAGAATAAAATAAAAGAATTAATAAGACATATGTTTAAGGCAAAAAAATGTGGGTTCTATAGACTCATTTTTTCGTTTGAATTTTAGCAAAAGAAAATTATAAGATGCATCTAGCTTGTTCCAGGTGAGTTTGGTATCTGGAACTTATCATGCTCCAGAAAAGAAATAATTATTTTCTAACTTTAACTGCTCTACGTGTATCACTTGATGCTTATTAAATGTGAATTCTGAAGGCAAAACACTTTATTATGTTGTGCATATAATGTATATAATGATGGGTTTGATGGACAAACTTTTGACTGCTGAATAGTTGCTTGTGTGTGTGGCAACACTTCAGAAATGGATTTGATGTTGTGATATCGACATCATATTTGTGTTTTCATGTAAAATGTAACAAATAGTAAGGCAAATATTTGCGCAAAAAGGTTATTGTTCTTTCCAAAATCTGAAGCCAAGGAATATGCGTGGTGTTAAGTCTTGCGGGATGCTGATGGCTGCTTCTTATGAATAATAGGAGACTATAGAAGACTCTTGAAACTAAACCTTCAAGAGTATAGATCGATGATTCTGCTGGAATGAGTGTTGTATATAAATCTTATTACACTGCACTGTATAAGTGGATGTCATTATCATTTAGATTATTAGTGTTATGATAAACAAACTTTAGTTTGTTGGGAAAAGATTTATAGATTCAGCATTTTGTGTAGGAAGTTCAGGATCTGAACATAGAGAATTGAAGAATCTATGTGAGGAAGTATAGGCTAAAGACTGGGCTTTTGAGAGCACAGTAATGCAAGAAGTATAGGCTAAACCAGGCATTTGATTCTGGGTTCTAGTTATTTGTGATAATCCAAGTACAAATACATGTCTAATTTCTTGAAGAGTTGTTTTTAATTGTCTTAAGTTGTTATAGGTTTGATGCCACTGAGGTCAATGGGTCACCCTTATTTTTTAATTTAGTAGTGGGCAGCAGAAAAATTCAGGCTTTTCATTCTGGGTTGTAGTTATTTGTGATCGAAATATTTTTAATATCCATTATATTTTTTGGAGATATCAGATGACTAAATGAGTTGTTTCTGAAAGTAAACTGGCCTTTGAATGCCGATGCATGTAAGGTGTATAAACAAAATTTTTACTGCGGAAACATACATGCATACATAGGTTCATGCTTTAAGACAGCATGATGTTACCTTGTTTTTGGCCTGATCAGTCAGGGAGATCAGATGTCAGGCTTGAAGGGTTCAAACCCTCTAATGGTGATCCACACCACCGTTCGTCAATGATGCAAGAACTCCTGCTTGAAAGCCACCAGATGAACACCACAGTGAGGCTTGCTATGCACACAAGTGGTGAAGGTGGAGGCTAGGTATTCTGTTTGGAAAGGTGTAGTGAACTACCCTACAGAATGGTGCATGAGATGAAGGAGAGTAGGCTAGGTTTTCTTAACAAAACCCTAAGGTAAGGAACCAGTATATATGTGCACACCTTGATGAGAGGAGGAGAGAATTAATTCATTCAAAATGAATAACCAACTTTCAAACTTATTTGAAATTTGCGCATGGAACAGGGGAGGATAAGGTGGAGCTGTTGCAAAACCAATTTTGCCAACAACCTTCAATCTTATCATCATGAAATTAAGTTCAAAATGATTTAAACTTAAATTCATAAACTATCATATAGTATACTTTTCATACGCATAATTCAGCCCTAGAAGGGGGTCCAAATATATTGAGTAGTTGCATTCAAAATTTGAATCAACCCACCCACTGATTCCCTCAACCACCAAATCTGAATGGAGCTTTGTTTTAAGTGATAAGATGACATCCTTATCACTCAAATTTGCGCACCAAATAGCCCAAGGATGTGCTCCAAAGATGCTTCTTGATCCAAGGAATATGCTCCAATAAGATCATGTCTTATCCTTTTGTTATGAAACAACTTTTCAAAGCCAATTCAAATTCGAATTCAAACACTTGAATTCAAATGTTCAAACATTCAAATTCGAAATTCAAAATTCAAATTTTCAAATTTCAAATTCAAAATTCAAATTTCAAAATTTTCAAAATTCAAAATTCAAAATTCAAAATTCAAATTTCAAATTCAAAAGTCGAATTTCAAAATTCAAATTCCAAATTCAAATTTCAAAATTCAAATTTCAAATTCAAAATTCGAAATTCAAATATTTGATTATTAATTTAACTAATTAAATTAATTAGTAATGGCTTGGACTATCCAAGCCCATTACTAAGCTCCGTGCACCGCCCACCCATTTAGGTGGGCTTCCAAACAGCTTCTTGGGCTAACAACCATTATTAGGCCCAATACCTTTAAAGCTAGTCCATCATGACTACAAGGTGTTAGTGTGTGACCCATTAGGTCCAACTTATCTTCTGACATAACTGGGCTTGGGCCCAACAAGCCCACAACCCAATTAATGACAACACAGAGCACTAGCAATGCTTTGTTGCCCCAGAACTAGTCAGATTAATGACTTGATCATCCTATTGCATATATTTGGTTACCGTATGTATTTCCCTTCGTCTCGGTTATCTTCCCATTAACCTAGGCTAAGGAAATGTATCAACCTCTGCGGTTTAAGGTAAGCTTTATTCGAAATAGGGAATCTTCAATTTACTGACTCTAAAGGCAGATCATCTCATGATCTCTTTTACTATGCATAGATTCCCGAGTCCCTGTAAATGTCATCCCGATTTCTCCGGTTTACAGATAACCTAATCTCTCACAGAGATTTGACGAATTCCTTCAGCTTATTACCCTAGCCCTGTGCCCTTTAAGGACACGTCCAACAGTATACCTATGAGTCTCCATGTTTCAGGCACACGAGGCATACAATCAAAACATGCCTTCAAGAACACAGTCTAGGTAATAACTTCTGGTCTAAGGAAAGACATACCCAAACATAAAGAGATTACTCTAATGACACTATCTGTGAGATTTCCTCATAGAGTCTCTTTTTGGGTCTATTCAGTGCGAGCTATACTCTTATAGGTCCACCCATGACTTTAGCTAAGATATCTCTATATCTGCAGCTCATGAGGTCTTTACCTT
The DNA here is from genome assembly GCA_032173675.1 of Gastrolobium villosum. Taxonomy (NCBI): domain Eukaryota; kingdom Viridiplantae; phylum Streptophyta; class Magnoliopsida; order Fabales; family Fabaceae; genus Gastrolobium; species Gastrolobium villosum. The sequence continues at coordinate 44,010 of JAVKPL010012501.1, read as the reverse complement.
GTATCCTTATACAAGTAGATAAGTCGTACTAGTCTTACTCGAGATCACTGATCCCCAAACTCAGTGTCTCTAGACTAGGAACATATAATTAGGAATAGACATGCAATATCCTTGAATCCTCATGATCGTGATCTCATCACAGATACTCAAGAGATACCTGTTCTATTCCAAGGGGTTTATCCAGTTTGTTCATATAATATTAACAATAATATCGAGACACAATATGAAACTGAATAAATAGTGCTTTCATTTATTTGCGACAAACAAAGTTCTACATCTAGTGTCCTTTATTTAATCAAAAGATTGTCTCTAGGACACCCATATGCTAACAGTTTCATCTATATTTGTTAATATAAATGAGGTAAAATATTTGAAATGATTAATTGTTTGCGAAAATGACACCTTGATGTTGTAAATGTAGATAGGTTTCATCATTGTGTTCTATATCCCTATCTTCGTTTGTGTTTGAAAACATTACAAAAATTAAGTGCTTATCTTTTATGTTTGCTAAACTTTAGCTACTATGAGATTGGGAGAAATCAAGGTTGTTTGCAGCAGATGCTAGCAGCTCCAAACCACCTTTTGTTATCGTGAGTTTCATGTTGAACATATATATGTTGTTTTCTGATGCCATGTGAAACTGTTTTTGCTCCAATTTTTCTACCTGAAAGTAAAAATCAATTATGTGAATACAATTAGACGATTTAGTGTAATTGGAGATTTACATGTGCATTATGGTGTGCTAAGTAACCATTTGCTGAATAATAGGAGTGATCATGATGAAAAAATAAAATCTATTGGTCAATTTCTTGAAGTGCTTTGTCTTGTAGATTACCAAGTTTCTCAAAATTCAATAGTATTACATGAGGTGTTGAATGTTATCTCATTCAATACTATCTCATTTCTTGAAGTGCTTTTTTTCTTTCCTCATTTTTCTTAATTTATGAAGTAATAAACTTCCTCCTTGTTTCTAATTTTTTTAATTAAATCTTGTTTGATTTATCGCAGGTACTTCAATTGATCAAAGAATTGCTTACTTTCTTATGCTGGTGGCGCTGGCAATTACATACATCTTCCTTTGATATCAAACAGCTTGGAAGTGCAACAAAACTATCACAACTTTTTTTCCCTATTCTTCCTTTCCTTTTTTGGCATCTTATTATTGAGGAGTGGTTCAACATTACACAAGCTCATAAGTGTACAAATTTATTTAATTACCGAGATGATGTTAAAACTTATATTGTTCAGCATCCAAAAGAAAAAAAAAACTAAAGTTATTGATCCAAATGATGTATATATTTAGTTCTCACAAGCACCCGCAACTGAAAGTTTCAAAGCCAAAGAAGAATTCTAAGTAGGTGTTCCAACAGATTTAATTTCAAAATAGCGGTTGATCCAAAAGATGCCTGCTCGGATGGACCTTGAGACAGTGTTTGCAATATCTAAGTTCTTGGTCACAATCCCTGATGCTAGGCCATATCTGGTGTTGTTGGCTTTCTTAATTGATTCATTAATGGTCCTCTTGTACATATATCATACTTTATTCAACATTCTCCTGTGAAATCACAAACTTTTTACCTGTGAAATCACAAACTTTTTTTATGTTAAGATAGTGAAATAGAATATAAGATGGACATACTTAAACTTAGAAAGTGCCATCATAGGTCCAAATATTTCATCTTGTGCTATTAGCATGTCCACAAGGAAAAAAATTATAGAGTTTAATAATAGTGTTGTCCTTAATTTATAAAAGAATAGAAAAAATATAATATTTACTTCAATTTACTCGAAGCTAAACTCAAGCAGTAAATAAGTTCTCAAGCAAGAAAGCATAACATCAGAAAAATGAACTAAACTATTATTATTCATAGAGAACCAGAAAGGAATACATTGGTATATTTCAACACCCAATGAGCTTCTCAAAATCTCTTTGAGCCTCCATGTTGTGCTCGAAACCAGCTGTGTCTTTCATCTCATCAAGTTGGAGTCGTGCTTGGAGTCGAAGATTGTCTCTCTCTCGTCTTTCCTCTTTTATTTGTCTCCAATTTGACAAAGTCTGCCTATTATTATCAACATCAATAGGAGCAACTAGTTTATGACTAGTTTTCAAGAATGAGTTATCAACACTTCCCTTTTCCTCGTGTTTAGTTTCCAAACTTATATTCTTGTAAACCTCGCTAGATGAAGCCCTTGAAGACTTTTTGGTATCAATTTCCTGCACAAAAATTAAATTCACAGTGTCAACACAAAAAAAACACAAAAATAATATTAAACATAATAATGAAAAGGGTATAACTATAACCAACATACATATAATTTCTTCTCCACAGCTTTGGGCCTCTTGTTGTTGGGCCTCTTGTTGTTGGGATGACCCAATATCACCTTATCAGAATTGACTTTATTCATCATCGCTGCCGAAGAAGAAGAACTACGAGTGGGTTTGTTAGCTTCTTTCAGATTACTAATTACTACTTTAGTAGCATTATTAACTGAAGAACCCTTCGATTTTTTCCTCAGATTACAAGGCAGATTCTGGTTCTTCACTGTGGGTTCTTGTTCTTCTTCTCGTTTACTAAAAATTGATTCTTTCGGATTAAGCTTCCGCTTCCGCTTCCCATCCTCATCCTCGCCGGAGCGTCGCGGCCGTTTGGTGCCCCTCACATTCACCGCATGCTTCTGGGTCGCTGTTGATTCTCCGGCGCCGTCAGCGTTCGTCATTCTCACGCGCTTCTGGGTTCCACACTTCAAGAAAGTGGAAGGGAACGTGAAATTGTGAAGACGGTGGTTTGATCTCATCAAGGGATCACCCGCATCCACCAAAACCCTCAACGCCATCATTTACGGCAAGAAAAACAAGAATTGCAGAATAGAAAAATGGCAAAAACTAGTGTTGAGCGCGAAGGAGAAAAAGTTTCTCGGGAAAATTGGAGAGATCAAAGGTTGTTGCTTTTGTGTGTTTGCTTTTGTGATTTGCAATGTGTGTTTGTGTGTTTGCTTTTGTTGTCGGAAAATTTTACCGTTGAAAATTGAGAGAGATCAAGATGTTTTAATTTTTTATATTTCTTTGTGTTTATGTTTTTATCATTTGCTTCGAGGATGTGTGATTATGTTCTCTTTGTTTTCTTGTTCTTTTTGGTTTGGTTAGTGAAATCTTTGTGGTTTGGAATTTCTGCAACTGGGTTGCTGAAATTTGGGAGGAGAAAGAAAAAAAACAAAATTTGGTTAAATTGGGTTTTGATGTTTTAATTTTTTATATTTCCAAATTTTGTTTTTTTGTTTTTATCATTTGATTTCACTAACCAAACCAAAAAGAATTCAAGAAAACCAAACGAGACATAATCTCAAACATCCTCGAAGCAAATTATAAAAACATAAAAAAAAAGAAATATAAAAAATTAAAACATCTCCAACTGTATAAGCTGGCTCCTCGCTTCGTTTCCCGCTCACTCCAACGGTAAAATTTTCCGGCAACAAAAGCAAACACACAAACACACATTGCAAATCACAAAAGCAAACACACAAAAGCAACAACCTTTGATCTCTCCAATTTTACCGAGAAACTTTTCAGCTCTCCTTCGCGCTCAACACTAGTTTTTGCCATTTTTCTATTCTGCAATTCTTGTTTTTCTATTCTGCAATTCTTGTTTTTCTTGTCGTAAATGATGGCATTGAGGGTTTTGGTGGATGCGGGTGATCTCTTGATGAGATCAAACCACCGCCTTCACAATTTCACGTTCCCTTCCACTTTCTTGAAGTGTGGAACCCAGAAGCGCGTGAGAATAACGAACGCTGACGGCGCCGGAGAATCAACAGCGACCCAGAAGCATGCGGTGAATGTGAGGGGCACCAAACGGCCGCGACGCTCCGGCGAGGATGAGGATGGGAAGCGGAAGCGGAAGCTTAATCCGAAAGAATCAATTTTTAGTAAACGAGAAGAAGAACAAGAACCCACAGTGAAGAACCAGAATCTGCCTTGTAATCTGAGGAAAAAATCAAAGGGTTCTTCAGTTAATAATGCTACTAAAGTAGTAATTAGTAATCTGAAAGAAGCTAACAAACCCACTCGTAGTTCTTCTTCTTCGGCAGCGATGATGAATAAAGTCAATTCTGATAAGGTGATATTGGGTCATCCCAACAACAAGAGGCCCAACAACAAGAGGCCCAAAGCTGTGGAGAAGAAATTATATGTATGTTGGTTATAGTTATACCCTTTTCATTATTATGTTTAATATTATTTTTGTGTTTTTTTTTGTGTTGACACTATGAATTTAATTTTTGTGCAGGAAATTGATACCAAAAAGTCTTCAAGGGCTTCATCTAGCGAGGTTTACAAGAATATAAGGTTGGAAACTAAACACGAGGAAAAGGGAAGTGTTGATAACTCATTCTTGAAAACTAGTCATAACTAGTTGCTCCTATTGATGTTGATAATAATAGGCAGACTTTGTCAAATTGGAGACAAATAAAAGAGGAAAGACGAGAGAGAGAGAAACAATCTTCGACTCCAAGCACGACTCCAACTTGATGAGATGAAAGACACAGCTGGTTTCGAGCACAACATGGAGGCTCAAAGAGATTTTGAGAAGCTCATTGGGTGTTCAAATATACCAATGTATTCCTTTCTTGTTCTCTATGAATAATAATAGTTTAGTTCATTTTTTCGGATGTTATGCTTTCTTGATTGAGAACTTATTTACTGCTTGAGTTTAGCTTCGAGTAAATTGAAGTAAATATTATATTTTTTCTATTCTTTTATAAATTTGACAATACTATTATTAAACTCTATAATTTTTTTCCTTGTGGACATGCTAATAGCACAAGATGAAATATTTGGACCTATGATGGCACTTTCTAAGTTTAAGTATGTCCATCTTATATTCTATTTCACTATCTTAACATAAAAAAGTTTGTGATTTCATAGGTGAATGTTGAATAAAGTATGATATATGTACAAGAGGACCATTAATGAATCAATTAAGAAAGCCAACAACACCAGATATGGCCTAGCATCAGGGATTGTGACCAAGAACTTAGATATTGCAAACACTGTCAAGGTCCATCCGAGCAGGCATCTTTTGGATCAACTGCTATTTTGAAATTAAATCTGTTGCAACACCTACTTAGAATTCTTCTTTGGCTTTGAAACTTTCAGTTGCGGGTGCTTGTGAGAACTAAATATATACATCATTTGGATCAATAACTTTAGTTTTTTTTTCTTTTGGATGCTGAACAATATAAGTTTTAACATCATCTCGGTATATATATATATATAATATATATATATATATATATATATATTATGTTTTTATCATTTGCTTTGAGGATGTTTGAGATCATTTTCTTGAATTCTTTTTGGTTTGGTTAGTGAAATCTTTCAGTTGCTAAAGATTAGTTTTCCAGGAAAATAGTTTCTGAGAAGCACAAGATTTTTCTGCCTTTTGTTATTCCTTCTGGATATGTCGTTGGGAACTTTGGCTTCAATTTTCTTGTTTAACCAAAATGGTACTGTTTCATTTGTCACTGTGAGTTGCTTAATCAAATTGTTGGTTTTTCATTGAAAAATTGGTAAACATGAGAAATTAATATATTGACATAAAGTGTCTTGAACCATTCATTTATGACATAGTTAAGAGGGAGATAATGTAAAATTGTCCATATCCACACCACATAATTATATTATTCCATGTTGCTGTGTGGAATTAATTTCAAAATAGGATTAACTCAGGCAGTTTCATGCCACCGATACTATACTTTTTCAGTTTAATTTTTTCAAAGTGGGTGAACATACTCTTAAAATTTTGTATTGTCTCTTGCAAGGGATTCAGTGGCCCATAACATATCACCTTTCCAAGGGATGATACCCGTTGAAGAGTTGCTTGAATGTCAAAGGATGGAATGTCATCCAATATGGATTTGGAAAGTGGGAATATTTGATAAAAGAGGGAAAAATTAAATTTTTACGCAAAAGAATCAACCTTTGTCCACCTTCAATCATGTTTAACCCATGAATCATGCAATAGACATGTTAGGATTTAAAGTAGATACCTTTGTTCGGATCATTATTCCTTATCAAATGTGTTCTTGATCAATTCTTCAGACTCAAGAGAAGAATAGAGATTGGGTAGTGTCTTTGGTTATTCCAAGAGAGAGATAGCAGCCACACTGATGTGTGTGTTGGCTAAGGTTTCAGTGGAGAAAATTAGAGATGAAGAAGAGAGCTATAAAACTAAGGAAGAAGAGGGGCTATATATAGATATGGCGACTCATTATCCTAAGTCTAAGTCAAATCAACGCCCTCATTAAATCCCGATCTTATTTTATTAGCCGATTTCCTTATTTTTATCCAATCAATCCAATTGATTGGTTTCCCCAATTTCAGCCAATTAATTCAATTAATTGGTTTCCTTAATTTTATCCATTCAATGGTTCGGTTCGGTTCGAAAGTGGTTTGCTTCGGAACCGGTTCAAGTCGATTCTATTTTGAAATTTTTTTTAAAAAAAAAATTAATCAATTCGGTTCGATTCGGAAACAGTTCGGTTCGGTTCAAAAATGACCGATTCTTGAACTCGTTTTAAAAACCGAATTGGTTCATGAATCTGTTCTTTAAAAATTGGTTCGTTCATGAACTGATTTTTAAAAATCGATTATTTTAAGTGCAGTTCAGTTCCATTCATGGTTCGGCTAAGTTTTTTAGTTCTTTTGCACATTCTTAACCATGCCATGCATGCTTATTTCATTTTGTACAAGGTTTGCTTTTGCTGTAGTAAATAACAAGTCAAAAAAAATCCCAATCTTATTGGGCGATTTCCTTAATTTTATCCAATCAATCCAATTGATATGTTTTCCCAATTTCAGCCAATTAATTCAATTAATTGGTTTCCTTAATTTTTTTCCAATCAATCCAATTGATTGGTTTCCCAAATTTCAAATTAATTGGTTTCCTTAATTTTATCCAACCAATCCAATTGATTGGTTTCCCAAATTTCGGCCAATTAATCTAATTAATTGGTTTCCTTAATTTTATCCAATCAATCCAATTAACCTACTAAGCTTGTGAAAAACTGATCAAGTTAAATTGCTCTCAGTACTACTCTAATCCTACACTTAAGTATTGCTCCAGCACAATTTATCGAGAAATTGCTCTTGGGAATAAAGTGATAACTTTAGAGCAAACAATTGGAATTAAGGAGCATTCAAACAATCAATAGATCTTAATTTTTTAGGACCATCAACCACACGACCATGACCACAACCGTCACAAACCACTGTTATCATTGCTGCAACCATTGTTGTCACTTCCACCACCATGTCATCACCATCACCACCACCATCACCATTACCACCACCACTACTGACATTGCTGTCACCACCACCAAGCCACCACCACCACTACTATAACTACACCGCCGCCGCTGTCTCCCCCACCACCATGCCACAACCACCATCACCACACCATATGAAACAGAAAGTTATGATCCGAAAAAAATTTATGCTTAAAAGGAATGATTTTTTATTCTATTATTTGTTGTGTTATTAAACGCAATTCTTATGCTCAAAATAAAAATATAACATGTTATTAAATACATTTTTTTCTTCTCAAAGACTGTTTCAAGGCACAAAAATAAAAAAGAAGTGTTCATTTTTTAAAACAATGTAAGGAAACAAAATGTTTGTCATGTATACCCTCAATATATCTAATCAAGGAAAAGAAGCTTCTTACAACTTAAACAATGCTTATAGGTGAAAAAAAAAATTTATCTTTAGATTATTCGCAAGACTAAGTTTATGCAACTTTTTACAAGTGACGTTTGTAGGGAGCCTTTGCCCCTCATAAAATGCAGTCTGCTTAGCTTCCAACTCATTATGTATTGTGAAAGGAAATATTGATTAGTAAAATAAAAATAAAAAATATAACTACTCAACGTTAAGTATTGAAGCACAAAGCGATAATAATAGCCGTAAGAAAATTATATCTTGAAGGAGGGAATCTTGTGTCTGATTGACTACATTCTGATTTTTTTTATTCTTAATATTATTTTGTAAAATAGTTATGGAAATATGTGTTTTTTTTTTGAAAATTAAAAGTTAAAATACAAAATGAAAACAATTCAGATATATTCTCTAAATTTGATTCTAAAAACAAAAAAAAGTTATAATTTTTTAATTTTTTTTTATAAAATAGATCTTATGAAACAATTTTTTTTATTTTTTATTTCAGAAACCAAAAAACTTCTTTTAAAAACAGTATTTAAACATGCCTTTATTTTTTCATTTGGTTTTTGAAGCTTAGGAAGAGAGAGTTTTGTTCGTTGTAAAATGCATGCACGCCCGCACGGATGGACTAAATAACTTTGAAAAAAATCAGCGTGAACTTCATAAAAAGGCTACAATAAAAGAGTTTGCACTTTTGCTAATAACTCACATAACAAGACTCTTTACTTTTAAAATAAAGAGTATCGCTCGCATATTCGTGTACTATAGAAGACTCTTGAAACTAAACCATCAAGAGTATAGATCGATGATTCTGCTGGAATGATATAAATCTTATTACACTGCACTGTATAAGTGGATGTCATTATCATTTAGATTATTAGTGTTATGATAAACAAACTTTAGTTTGTTGGGAAAAGATTTATAGATTTAGCATTTTGTGTAGGAAGTTCAGGATCTGAACATAGAGAATTGAAGAATCTATATGAGGAAGTATAGGCTAAAGACTGGGCTTTTGAGAGCATAGTAATGCAAGAAGTATAGGCTAAACCAGGCATTTGATTCTGGGTTCTAGTTATTTGTGATAATCAAAGTACAAATACATGTCTATTTCTTAAAGAGTTGTTTTTAATTGTCTTAAGTTGTTATAGGTTTGATGCCATTGAGGTCAATGGGTCACCCTTATTTTTTAATTTAGAAGTGGGCAGTAGAAAAATTCAGGCTTTTCATTCTGGGTTGTAGTTATTTGTGATAGAAATATTTTTAATATCCATTATATTTTTTGGCAGAGATATCAGATGACTAAATGAGTGGTTTCATCTATATTTGTTAATATAAACTATGTAAAATATTTGAAAAGATTAATTGTTTGCGAAAATGACACTTTTGTGTTGTAAATGTAGATAGGTTTCATCATTGTGTTCTATATCCATATCTACATTTGTGTTTGAAAACATTACAAAAATTAAGTGCTTATCTTTAATATTTGCTAAACTTTAGCTGCTATGAGTTTGGGAGAAATCAAGGTTGTTTGCAGCAGATGCTAGCAGCTCCAAACCACCTTTTGTTATCGTGAGTTTCTTGTTGAACATATATATGTTGTTCTCTGATGCCATGTGAAACTATTTTTGCTCCAATTTTTCTACCTGAGAGTAAAAATCAATTATGTGTATACAATTAGACGATTTAGTGTAATTGGAGATCAATTATTTTTGCTCCAGTTTCTTGTTAACCATTTGCTGAATAATAGGAGTGATCATTCCGAATTTCGGAGATCCTTCTGATGAAAAAATAAAATCTATTGGTCAATTTCTTGAAGTGCTTTGTCTTGTAGATTACCGAGTTTCTCAAAATTCAATAGTATTACATGAGGTGTTTGTTGGGTAGTATTTTCTAAAAAGAAAGAGTTGTCGTTCTCTGAGAACGGGAGAGTTGATTTCTTTAAAAACTTCTTTTTCTTTTAAAATGATTTGTAAAAATTCTGTTCTTTAGTAACTTTGTAAAAATCGACACAAGTTTATTTATAACAGTAAAAACGATTATCAGAAAATCCAGAATCCTGACTTTGATGACTTTTCCCTAAAGATATGCAATCATGCATTCCAACTGCTACAACATGTAAACTTGACCGAATCTGACTTCTTGAAGAGCCACACTAAATTTTCCCAAATTTAGTGTGTTAAATGATTCACCTTAATCCCTTAAGGGTAAAATCACTTTACTGAAAAGTTGAAGTACGGTTCTTCCTTAGATTATTCCTAATCTAAGAAACTTGAATTAATAAAATCATGAACTTGAGTTTCTAAACACAAGTTCATGCAAGAATCTTGTCCATTCCCATGGATCTCAAACATCAAAAATACATCCATGCGGTCCGTATTATAAAAGGGTAATTATCATCGCCATCAGAATTCCAGAAAAGGGATTTAGCTATGCATGATGCAAAAGAAAACTAAAATCGAATCTGAAGTAAAAGAAAACATGATTCATGTAAAAGAAAGTTAGAAGAGTAAAGGTACAGACCGATTTGTTCTTCACGGTTTCAAAGGAAATTGCGATTTAAACTACAACTATACACATGCCCAAGATCGCGTCTGAAACCCTTCAAGAGCAGCGATGACGAGCATGCAAGAATCTCCAGAAAATACGAAAACCTAAACTCGAAATTCCTATCTAAGAATCTAAGTACAAAATCTGAAAGATAAAACTCTGTGTTTCTTTTTCTCTCGAAAGTAAAAGCTTCTCCTTCAACTCTGAATGCGTTTCCCTTTTTTATCAGAATACACGCTCCCTTTCTTGATTTTCTTGACATTTCTGTTGTCCGTCCGATCCAAGCAAGATCAACGGTTGCCAAGCCTCCAGCGATCTTATCCCTTTTTTATCACTTCTGCCACATGTCACTATCTGGATAACAAAAGGGTGAGGAAAATCAGTAAAAAGATAAAAGATACCTTTTTAACCAAGGTTTTACCATTTGGGCTCACTTCATATATTTCAGCCCAATTTCACCTACACTTTTACACAATCAGCCCAAAAAATGTCAGAAAAATCACCACATAATTGGGTAAAAATCAATACTAACAAAATACCCCAAACTTAAGATATTGCTTGTCCTCAAGCAATCAAGTTTTCCAAGTAGTTGTCAGTTATTTTCCTTTTACCAATTCAGTTTAGATCAGTCACTCGGAACAATGTTTTAGACACTTTATTTTTCCATTTATAATTATACATCACAGCCATCATTTCTAATCAGCTATATTGCCAATTGAAATCAATACCACGTTAGTAGTTCAATTCAAACTAACTAATTAATTAAACAAACAAACAACTGGTTACAGTTCATAACAAATAATTACACACATCACTTAGATCAGACAATGCTTAATCAATGAACTCCTTATACCTTTGACATCTCTAGGGGGAGGTAATTTCTCAATGACAGAAACTTTTGCTTTGTCTACTTCCAAGCCAAATTTAGACACCTTGTGGCCTAACACTATCCCTTCTTTAACCATGAAATGACATTTTTCCCAATTTAACACTAAATTGGTCTCTTCACACCTATGTAACACCTTTGACAGATTAAGCAAACATGTCTCAAAGGAGTCTCCAAATACAGAGAAGTCATCCATAAAGACTTCTACAAAATCCTCAATCATGTCATTGAAGATGGCTGTCATGCATCTTTGGAAGGTTGCAGGGGCATTACAAAGCCCAAAAGGCATCCTCCTAAAGGCAAATGTGCCATAAGGACATGTGAAAGTGGTTTTATGTTGGTCTTCTGGGGCCAATGGGATTTGGTTGTAACCAGAATACCCATCTAAGAAGCAATAGTACTCCTGGCCAGCATGTTTATCAAGCATTTGATCTATGAAAGGTAGAGGGAAATGGTCCTTCTTAGTCGCTGCATTCAATTTTCTATAGTCTTGACAAATTCTCCATCCTGTGACAGTCCTAGTAGGTATGAGTTCATTGTCCTCATTTAAAACAACTGTAATCCCTCCTTTTTTTGGGACACGATGTAAAGCACTCACCCAATGACTATCACAGATTGGATAGATAACACCTATAACACCTCGAGAAATTAAATGTGAATTTATGTGATAAAATATGGGTTTAAAAGGGAAGGATTAGTGAAAATCCGAGAATTAGGGCCAAAATGGGCTAAAAGGGCAAAATGGTAATTTTCCAAAGACGTGAACCGAGGCATGGAAAGTGGAGTTAGAGATTTAATATGGCAAAAATAATGCTGGAAATGGAATCAGGGCGGAAAATTGAGTGAATAGGCAAATTTGGGAAAAATTGATGAATAGTGATTTTTAAGTGTTAAATACTGTGGTGTGAGTGTACCGATAAGTGTTAAAAATTTTATGAGTATTTTGAGGAAAGAAAAATATGACATGGACTGGAAAAATATGTAGATTAAGAATTTGTGATCATAATTTTTATCGGGATTAAAGTTAGATCGCGTGTGGGACCCGTGTGGTCAAAACCCACTTAAGTTCCCTCACTTTTCCCTCACCCTCACGCCCTCTCTCTCTTCTTTCTCTTCTTCCCACCGTGAACCCTCCCTCCATTGCAAGAACATGAACCATTCTCTCCTCCCTCACCATTTCTTCATTTCTTCACCAAATCGCTTGATTTTGGTGTTGAAATCTATTGTAAACAACCTTCTAAAGCCATTGGTGGTACTCTTAAGCCATGAAACCATCTCCATTGCTGCGTTTTTGGGCAAAACAGATCCGACCCACTTGTGTTCTTGGAGCTTTGTTGGAGTTTTGATCTTCTTATGGTTTAGTGAAGCCTTGGTGGTGAACATACAACACATTGTGAGTATATTTGTGGTATCTTTGTGGTTGGTTTTGTAGATCTAGAAATTATGCTTTGAATCTTTAATTCTAGATGTGTGATGATAGAGAGCTCAAATGGAAAAATGCTATTAGATGAAAAGGCCTTAGAATCATGCTTGTAAGCTAGAAATGCTATGATAATTTTTGGTGAAAAAGTTAGGTTTTTAACTTAGGAAAATTTGTGGAAATTTCATGAAAATGGGTAAGTGATGTAATTGAATAATTGAATGGTGGACCATTGGTATAGGTTGATAATGTGATTATATGATTAGTGTGTGTGTTAAAATGGAATTGAAAACCTTGTAGAATGAACCTTTGAGGAATTCGAACCATAGAGGGGTTTGGAGGAAAAATGATGTTTAATTGGATGATGGTGTAGTGTGATATAGTGGAATGAGAAGAAAGAATGTGTGATTCATGATGTGTTTGGTAAATTGATCTATAAAAGAGATTGAAGTAAAATGAATGATTATTTGAGATTTAATGGTTGATTTGGAAATGGCTTGATAATCATGTTGTGGATTATCTAGGTTGCCTCTTTTGGACGCTTTGGAAGCGGGTAAGCTTGGAGCTTACGTATGGAGCATGGGCTCGGTGTTGAGGTAACCTTTGGAACTGGGGTTTAGCCCTTGTGTGCTCCACCACACCTAGTGGATGGTTGTGGTTGGATTATGTGTTTATGGCATTGTGTGATTGTGTGCTTGTATGCATATTGCTTGGATTTTGTGAAAAAAATTTTGGTCACTGGCCAGTTGACGTGTGTTGGGTTTGGACATCCGCTGGGTCATTTCGATGGCGAAATACCAGTTGGAATGCCATGGGGTCGACTCATGGGAGCGACACCAGGATGAGCCAAACGTGGGACATCCGCCGGATAGGTCTCTTGAGGAGTTTTGGTTGGGTTGGCCATGGAGTTTTCTCAACCATGGGAGAAGCTCTAGGATTGTCTCGGGAGTTATATGATGGAGTCCTTGAACATGAATCCATGCATGGATGTTCTCGGGTTGTCTCCAGTTGGTGGGTGATATTGTATTGCTTGCATGTTATATGATGTTATATTTGCACATTGAGTGAGCCATGGGGTGGAGAAACCTCCAGGGCCCTTGGTTTACTGAGATATATTTATATATCTCACCCCGTGTTTTAGGGCATCATTTCAGGTCAGGTTGAGCCTGGAAGAGTGGAGCATGAGGTGCATGTTGGAGGCACCATGTGATGAGCATTGGATTGGGACACTCTTTGCATATGTTTTATGCTTAGAACTTAGATCATGAACTTGTGCATGTTGAAAATGCCATGCCTTTGTATGTTCATGACTACATGTAAATTCTTCAATATGATGTATATGTATAACTTTAGAATCTATTGTATATGTGAGTGAGCATGGGACTTGTCCATTGCCACATTCATTGTAATTGAAGCCTTGGCAAAGATGTTGTAAAATGGTCCATAATTGTTGTAAAATGGCCATTGGATTAAAGACTTGTAAATGATGTTTTAATGAATGGAAATGCATGTTTGAGGGGCCTAGTGCCTACATTAGAGTATGTTTAAGTGTTGTGTGGAGTACTTAGGTGTTTGGGATGGATTACACAACCCTTTTTGGGCTTAAAATGCTGTAATCTGTCACTTTTGCTGCATAGTAATCGATTACCCAAGCATGGTAATCGATTACTATGCAACAGGGGACGAAATTTGGCTACTGTCTTCACTGGTAATCGATTACTGAGGCTTGGTAATCGATTACCATGTGAGGTAATCGATTACCAAAGCTTGGTAATCGATTACCAAAGCTTGGTAATCGATTACCAGAATAGAGGAGGTGAAAAATTAGCTACTGTCTCGTTTTTGACAGGTGGTAATCGATTACCACCCACTGGTAATCGATTACCACAGTGTAAATTTTGAAAATTTAAGTTTTTCTAGACTAAAAGAAAGGGGTTTAACTTGATGGGTAGAACTCCACATGGTACGTGGTTTGAAACTACGCGTAGCTTATGTAAAGGGCTAGAACTTGGTAAGAAATGAAAATAAGTTGATGAGTTTAAATAAGTTGAATAAAAAGAAAGATTAGTGTTGTTGTTAAGCTGAATGCTTCCGCATATTGCATTTACAATTATGGTGTTGTTTTAATTGATTACGGAAAAGGTTATGGTTATGAAAAGGAATACGATAAAGTAAAAGAAAAAGTTTGCCCGTAATTTAATTAACCCAATTACTGTGATTGTAACTACGCTTAATATCATAATCAATGTTAACAATACCGGTACGTAACGGGATGTTACATTTTATGGTATCAGAGCAGTTTCTTTAGGGAACTCTGATGATTGTGTAATTGAGGTGAGTGCTGTATAGTTGTACGTAGACACTTATTGACTGCTACACATGTGATTCCTTAGTTTGGGCCTGATCAACCCATTTCTTCGTGTTCAATGTGTGGTCAGTATAAGATGCCTTCGTGACAACCCTGGAGCACCAATGCCAGTTTTTAGGCTGAGGTGGTGGGTGCAGTGTTGACTACCCCACGGATGGATATGTTAGTAAGTGAAATTGGTATAATTGAGGACTTAGTGAGAATAAATTGTGATACTGTCATTGAGGACTTAGTGAGAATGAATTGATATAAGATTTTTAACCACTTTGGGTAGAATGCTACCATAGTTG
Source organism: Gastrolobium villosum (assembly GCA_032173675.1). Classification (NCBI taxonomy): domain Eukaryota; kingdom Viridiplantae; phylum Streptophyta; class Magnoliopsida; order Fabales; family Fabaceae; genus Gastrolobium; species Gastrolobium villosum. The sequence goes on along the minus strand of JAVKPL010012501.1, from coordinate 28,785 downwards.
AATGTGTGGTCTTGTGGTTAGTAAAAGGATTGATTTGAGTGGATATTGGTATGTTGATGTTGGTAGTCTTTCCTAAATGTATGAGGAGTTAGAATAATTGAGTATATGTGAGAATTAGTGGTATATCTTTGACATGGTGGGGAATTGGAACCCCGATGAAATTGTGAAAATTTGAATATGCGTGTTTATATGTAATACTGGATACCTTAGGGTACAATGATAAAGTTATAAGACCTTGATGAGGGCATACACTTGGATGACTTAAGATGCTTGGATGTAGAAATAAATTGAAATTTCAAATTTGGATTGAGGATTGTGAGTAACTTAAATGGACTATGGAAATGATGTGTAGGTACTTCAATGTTGAAATATTGGGACTTTAGTCCATGATGATTTAGTGATTGACTGAATGTAAGTGAGGATATCATATGAATAGAAAGTAAAGTATAAGAAGTTGAGGAAATTGCCATGTAAGGCATTGGATGAGTTTGATTGAAAGTATGAGAATCCATAAGTGAAGGATGGTTGGACTTGACAAATGTGAGGTGAGAAAATATAACTGAGTGTGGTGTGGTAACGGTACTAATATGCTTCCATAATGTTGGGTAGCATTTAAATGTTAAGGTTGCGGCTTAATTATATGGGAATAGTAATCCTGTGATGACTAAGTGTTAGTATGTATGTATATATATATGTATATATATGTATTGTGAAGGCCGGGGTGCCTAAATGTATAATTGTGCTGTTTTGAGTTAGTAAACTCTTGGGTAAAAGAAAAATTTTGCAACTAAAATCCCTATGATGGGAAATGTTTGAAGAGATTGTCTCTTTGGAGTGTCATTGGATGCTCTATGTGGTATGGGATTCATGATGGAGTCCCGGTGTGCAAGTTATACCATGGCACACATGTTGGTAATAATGTGACAATTAATGTTGTCCTGGGTTTCCCCTTGTGGATTGAATCCTAAGAGTTGTTGCTCTTGGAAGTCCCAGGCGAGCGCTGCTCGAAATTGAAAAGTATCTGGTGGTCCGGATGCGCTGAATGCATGGACGGTTAAATGAGGGCACCCTTGGTGTCATAGTGAAATATTGAGAGTAAAGTGATGCTATGTTAAGGAAGTGGATCTTCCACAGTGTTGAACATGGTTGCTATAGGTCATGATGGACAACGGATTAGGACTGTACCGAACATGGGTACTGTTATGAATTGAAAAGTTTGAGTCAAAATATGATAAAGATGTTGGAATCATGTGAGGGTGATTATGCTACGGATTAAGACTAATGACCAGTCAAGTGAAATGAGTAGAATGTTGAGAAAAGAACCGTATTGGAAAATTATGGTGCATGGTGCAAAAGTAAGATATAACTAGTATACCATTATGTACCTATATAAGAATCTGTTTGCCGTTATATACGGATTTGATGTGAATGTGCTTATCTTTGTGTGGCTTATATGCCCTGAGTATATGGCTATCTCCGTATGGATTATGTTCCCGGAGATTATTAGTATCTTATATAAGTAATGTAGTGTGAGGTAGAACCTTGTGTTAGTGGGACTGTTAGTACAGCCATTGGCATGTTACCTCTTCTTGCGTGAATTATAAGGACAGATTCTCTGATTGGTGGGGCATTGCACCTGGGGCCCTTAGGACAGCAAGAGCTCGAGGGGTTAAACCTAAGGATGTTCTTACCCATTGCATTAGAGGATTGTATTTTGTGAGGAACGCAAGAGGTGAATTTTGGATAACTGTAAGTGAACAGTAATATGCCTAATATGATGAAATGTTTGAGGTGCCATGAGATGGCAGTTTGAATTATGAAATTGAGCACTCGGAGATGTGCATGAGTGTGTACCAAGTGTGGTAGTATGGAATTATGGTTTTTCAGAAATTGTGAAATGAATTATTGGATTGTCACCCTATGTGAAGGGAATGGAAAAATTGATTAGTATTGATGGATTGAGTCAAAGTCTTCTGGGAAGGCTTGTGATGGCGAAATGTTAAGCTAAGTTGGTGGCCAAAGTGGCCCATGAAGTTAATAAGTGATTAATGATGATGTAGGCAAGTAAGAAGGTGTGATACTAGTTATTAAATAGAATGGTATTTGGTGAAATAAAAGGTTGATATCTTTACCCTGGTGGTAGAGTCACTGATGGAGTTGTATAGATGTAAACTGTAGTGAGAGATGTGTTGAAAATACACAATGTTGATGTGGTTCTTGGTTAGGTACCAAGATATATGATTGAGAGTGCTATAAGTACTTTGAATAGTCCGTGAGACTTGTGTATTAGCCAATATGAAATTATGAAAGTAATGATAAGGATGGATTTAGTTCCTAGTGGCATGATAAATAGGCTTTGAAAACCCCTATGTGAGGGGACAGGTATGGGAAAGAGATGATATGTGACCTTGGAGTGATGCTTACTGGTTGAGTGAAATGATGATGAAAGTGATGTGTATAGAATGAAATACATGTGGAATTGATAAAATGAGTATGGAACGGTAATTAAAGAAAAGTTGTTAGTGGAAATCTTAGGCATGTTGCCTTTAATGGGAGAAATCAGTGATGAATTATGTGTTAAGTTTGGAGATTATTAGTTGAAATTGTAAGTATGATCTAGTGTATGAAATTCATGAGTGAATTCATGGTTGAAAGCTTTGAAATGACCGATGTAAGGTATAAATTATGATGTGTGGTCCATTGAGTACCAGTTAAAGGTCTTGAGAAAGAGATTTGCCATTGTGTTTTGGCGAAAGTGGTGAAATTGTAAGGTTAGATTGACAGTTGAGCACAGAGATGGTGCTTGTTAAAGATAAAGTGTTGTGGTGAAAATTGCACGTGGTAGGTTGAAGAATGACAAAAGAAAAATGTGTATATACTAGTTGTGGCTAAATGCCAAAAATGAGGATTTATCCATCAGAAAATAAAAAGTATAGAGAGTGAGAACTAGAGGACTACTCGGTGAATTGCACTGAGGGGCTGTGAGATTCCATAATAGTGTTTGAGGTGGAATAAGAAATGTGGAGCAATTGATGACGAGAGTTGTTACTCCGTAGAAATAAAATTCAAAGAAGGATAAATGTGGCTGTAGAGTGTCAGAAAGTAATAGTTGCCTGTGTGGCACAGATTGAACAGAAATGGTATGATCCTATAGGCATAGTTGTTGGTATGTTGATTAGGTGGGAAAACCTGCCAAGAGAAATTATGGGCTATATATGCTAGGTAGCCGGACTGGTGAAAAGAAATTGAAAAGAAATTGAAAGAAATTGGCTTGGTAAAGCATAGATTGTGCACAACAGTGTGGTGCATTCCGGTTGTTCACATGTGGTGTCACCGGTTGAGATTGAGATTGGGAAGGACTTGAAGTCTCCCATTGGGCCTTTGAAAGGCAAGACCATTGTGAGATGTGGCTGAAAAGCCCAAAGATAGAAATGTAAACAATTATTTTGGTGTCCGCGCACTGATGGAGCTTCTTGGGTACGGGGGACTGAGATTCTCTGGCTGTATCCCGAGTTAGCATATGTGCATAGTTGATTTTGCGGACAAAATTCCTAAAAGGTGGGGTGAATATAACACCTCGGAAAATTAAATGTGAATTTATGTGATAAAATATGGGTTTAAAAGGGAAGGATTAGTGAAAATCCGAGAATTAGGGCCAAAATGGGCTAAAAGGGCAAAATGGTAATTTGCCAAAGACGTGAACCGAGGCATGGAAAATGGAGTTAGAGATTTAATATGGCAAAAATAATGCTGGAAATGGAATCAGGGCGGAAAATTGAGTGAATAGGCAAATTTGGGAAAAATTGATGAATAGTGATTTTTAAGTGTTAAATACTGTGGTGTGAGTGTACCGATAAGTGTTAAAAATTTTATGAGTATTTTGAGGAAAGAAAAATATGACATGGACTGGAAAAATATGTAGATTAAGAATTTGTGATCATAATTTTTATCGGGATTAAAGTTAGATTGCGTGTGGGACCCGTGGGATCAAAACCCACTTAAGTTCCCTCACTTTTCCCTCACCCTCACGCCCTCTCTCTCTTCTTTCTCTTCTTCCCACCGTGAACCCTCCCTCCATTGCAAGAACATGAACCATTCTCTCCTCCCTCACCATTTCTTCATTTCTTCACCAAATCGCTTGATTTTGGTGTTGAAATCTATTGTAAACAACCTTCTAAAGCCATTGGTGGTACTCTTAAGCCATGAAACCATCTCCATTGCTGCGTTTTTGGGCAAAACAGATCCGACCCACTTGTGTTCTTGGAGCTTTGTTGGAGTTTTGATCTTCTTATGGTTTAGTGAAGCCTTGGTGGTGAACATACAACACATTGTGAGTATATTTGTGGTATCTTTGTGGTTGGTTTTGTAGATCTAGAAATTATGCTTTGAATCTTTAATTCTAGATGTGTGATGATAGAGAGCCCAAATGGAAAAATGCTATTAGATGAAAAGGCCTTAGAATCATGTTTGTAAGCTAGAAATGCTATGATAATTTTTGGTGAAAAAGTTAGGTTTTTAACTTAGGAAAATTTGTGGAAATTTCATGAAAATGGGTAAGTGATGTAATTGAATAATTGAATGGTGGACCATTGGTATAGGTTGATAATGTGATTATATGATTAGTGTGTGTGTTAAAATGGAATTGAAAACCTTGTAGAATGAACCTTTGAGGAATTCGAACCATAGAGGGGTTTGGAGGAAAAATGATGTTTAATTGGATGATGGTGTAGTGTGATATAGTGGAATGAGAAGAAAGAATGTGTGATTCATGATGTGTTTGGTAAATTGATCTATAAAAGAGATTGAAGTAAAATGAATGATTATTTGAGATTTAATGGTTGATTTGGAAATGGCTTGATAATCATGTTGTGGATTATCTAGGTTGCCTCTTTTGGACGCTTTGGAAGCGGGTAAGCTTGGAGCTTACGTATGGAGCATGGGCTCGGTGTTGAGGTAACCTTTGGAACTGGGGTTTAGCCCTTGTGTGCTCCACCACACCTAGTGGATGGTTGTGGTTGGATTATGTGTTTATGGCATTGTGTGATTGTGTGCTTGTATGCATATTGCTTGGATTTTGTGAAAAATTGTTTGGTCACTGGCCAGTTGACGTGTGTTGGGTTTGGACATCCGCTGGGTCATTTCGATGGCGAAATACCAGTTGGAATGCCATGGGGTCGACTCATGGGAGCGACACCAGGATGAGCCAAACGTGGGACATCCGCCGGATAGGTCTCTTGAGGAGTTTCGGTTGGGTTGGCCATGGAGTTTTCTCAACCATGGGAGAAGCTCTAGGATTGTCTCGGGAGTTATATGATGGAGTCCTTGAACATGAATCCATGCGTGGATGTTCTCGGGTTGTCTCCAGTTGGTGGGTGATATTGTATTGCTTGCATGTTATATGATGTTATATTTGCACATTGAGTGAGCCATGGGGTGGAGAAACCTCCAGGGCCCTTGGTTTACTGAGATATATTTATATATCTCACCCCGTGTTTTGGGGCATCATTTCAGGTCAGGTTGAGCCTGGAAGAGTGGAGCATGAGGTGCATGTTGGAGGCACCATGTGATGAGCATTGGATTGGGACACTCTTTGCATATGTTTTATGCTTAGAACTTAGATCATGAACTTGTGCATGTTGAAAATGCCATGCCTTTGTATGTTCATGACTACATGTAAATTCTTCAATATGATGTATATGTATAACTTTAGAATCTATTGTATATGTGAGTGAGCATGGGACTTGTCCATTGCCACATTCATTGTAATTGAAGCCTTGGCAAAGATGTTGTAAAATGGTCCATAATTGTTGTAAAATGGCCATTGGATTAAAGACTTGTAAATGATGTTTTAATGAATGGAAATGCATGTTTGAGGGGCCTAGTGCCTACATTAGAGTATGTTTAAGTGTTGTGTGGAGTACTTAGGTGTTTGGGATGGATTACACAACCCTTTTTGGGCTTAAAATGCTGTAATCTGTCACTTTTGCTGCATAGTAATCGATTACCCAAGCATGGTAATCGATTACCATGCAACAGGGGACGAAATTTGGCTACTGTCTTCACTGGTAATCGATTACTGAGGCTTGGTAATCGATTACCATGTGAGGTAATCGATTACCAAAGCTTGGTAATCGATTACCAGAACAGAGGAGGTGAAAAATTAGCTACTGTCTCGTTTTTGACAGGTGGTAATCGATTACCACCCACTGGTAATCGATTACCACAGTGTAAATTTTGAAAATTTAAGTTTTTCTAGACTAAAAGAAAGGGGTTTAACTTGATGGGTAGAACTCCACATGGTACGTGGTTTGAAACTACGCGTAGCTTATGTAAAAGGCTAGAACTTGGTAAGAAATGAAAATAAGTTGATGAGTTTAAATAAGTTGAATAAAAAGAAAGATTAGTGTTGTTGTTAAGCTGAATGCTTCCGCGTATTGCATTTACAATTATGGTGTTGTTTTAATTGATTACGGAAAAGGTTATGGTTATGAAAAGGAATACGATAAAGTAAAAGAAAAAGTTTTCCCGTAATTTAATTAACCCAATTACTGTGATTGTAACTGCGCTTAATATCATAATCAATGTTAACAATACCGGTACGTAACGGGATGTTACAACACCAGCATCTAACCATTTTATTACCTCCTTTTTAACCACCTCTTTCATGGCTGGATTCAGCCTTCTTTGAGGTTCAATCGAACTATTGTTTTCATCTAACAACCTTATCTTATGCATACAAAATGAGGGACTAATCCCTCTTATATCAGCCATGGTCCAACCAATGGCTTTCTTATGCATTCTAAGGATTTTTAAGAGTTGTTCTTCCTCTGAAATATTCAGAGCAGAGGATACAATTACAGGAAGAGTTTGCTCCTTTCCTAAGAAAGCGTATCTAAGGTGGTTAGGCAGATCCTTCAGTTCTAACTTGGGTGGTTCATCAATGGACGGTTTCAAAGGTTTAGAGGCTCTTTCATGCAGTCCTAAAGATTCAAATTGTTTATCCCCAAAGAACCTTGTTGATTTAGGTTCTATAGCTAAGACAAACTCACTTTCCTCTAGATTTTCAACATTCTGTTCATCTTTTCTTGATTCAGAATTGTTAAATTCATTATTTAACAAAGAATAGTCAGCTACAATGTGATCTAAAACAGATATTGCAGAACAGTCATCCATATCTTCATCAATAAAATTCATTGCCTTAAGCACATTAAATGTGATCTTTTCCTCATTGACCCTCATAGTTAGCTCTCCTTTTTTAACATCAATTATGGCACCCCCTGTGGCCAAAAATGGCCTACCCACTATGATAGGCACATTCTCATCAACTTCACAATCCAAGATTATGAAATCTGCTGGAAAAATAAATCTGTCAACCTTGACTAAGATGTTTTCTATTTTTCCATCAGGGAATGCAAGAGTTTTATCTGCTAATTGGAGGGTAACAGTGGTTGGAGTGGCTGTCATTCCAAGAGTCTTAAAGATAGAAGTAGGCATTAAATTTATGCTAGAGCCTAAGTCACATAAGGCTCTACCAATATATCTATCTCCTATAGTACAAGGGATTGTAAAAGTACCTGGATCTTCCAATTTCTGAGGCAATTTGTTGGAGACATAGCTGCCGCATTCCTTTGTTAATGCTACTGTTTCATACTCTTCAAGCCTCCTCTTCTTTGTGAGAATGTCCTTCATGAACTTCACATAATTTGGCATGTTCTGGAGTGCTTCCACAAAGGGTATATTTATCTGTAACTGCTTCAGAACATCCAGGAATCACTTGAAATTCTGCTCTTGGTGTTGCTTATGGAGTCTTTGAGGAAAAGGGATATGTTTTGCCTTAAAGGGTGGTTAAGCAGCCCCTTTATTTTGCACAGGCTTTTCTGGTTCCCTATATTTCTGTTCTGTCTTTCCTGCTTCAGAATTGTTCTCTTCCTCTTGGTTATTTTCTAGAGGAGTGGATACTTCAGCTGTGTTGTCCTCTGACTGACCTTCTTTCTCCATCATCTTCCTCAAGGTTGAAGGTCTTATGACTGGTTCTGGTTGATCCACTTCTCTGCCATTCCTTAATTTGAGAGCCTTACATGTTTCTTTTCCATCCCTGTGTGGGATTTCTGTATCACTAGGGAGTGCTCCCATTTGTCTTCCACTAAGTGCTGCTGCAAGTTGACCTATTTGTGTCTCAATGCTTTTTAAAATAGCACTGTGACTTTGAAGGACAGCTGCTTGATTTTGCACAGCATGGTCATTTTTTGCAGCATAGTCTTTCATCCATTGTTCAAGAGGTGGGCGAGGTTCTGCTCCCCCTTGATTTTTCTGGTCTGTAGGAAAGGATTGGTTGAATCCAGGAGGGAATGGCATCTTTGATTGAAAAGATTGCCGTCCTCCTTGGAAGTTTTGTCCAGGTGGTCTATTTCCAACATTCTGATTATATCCCCCACCCTGGTTTTGGACAAACTGACCTCCTTGATTTTGCACAAATTGATTGCCTTGATTCTGGGCAAATTGTCCACCTTGATTCTGCCATCTAGGTTGATTGAATTGATTGCGGTTGTTGTAACCGCGATTGAAATCCCCCGCATACAGAACTGATGTGGGGTTATTAGGGCATTCCTCAAAAATATGTGGCCCATAGCATAAGGAACAGACAACTGCAGTTGCAGCTATCTGCAAAGGTTCTGAACAACTCTTAGAATCCACTACTACCTTAGTGAGCTTCTTCACTGTGTTGTTCAAAGAGGCAAGTTCAGCTGCCATAGAGGTATTTTCTGACACTTCATGAATGCCAGCAGCCCTTTTTGGTGGATCTTCTCTATCAAATGGCCACTGAGAGCTGTTCAAGATGATCACTTCAAGAATGTTGTAAGCCTCAGTGTACTTTTTGAGCAAGAAGGCTCCTCCAGCAGTGGAGTCCAAATTCGATCTCCCTTGCAAGGTTAATCCTCTGTAGAAAATTTGAGTAATTGCCCAGTTAGGTAGTCCATGGGTTGGACATTTCCTTAACATTCTCTTGTATCTAGTCCAGGCTTCATGAAGAGATTCTTCAGTACACTGCCTGAAACCAGTAATGTTGTCACGCAAGTCACACACCATCGTTGGAGGAAAGAACTTCATCAGAAACGATTCTCCCAGCTCCTTCCATGTAGAAATGGAGCTAGATGGCAGATTCTCTATCCAGTCTTCTGCTGCTCCTCCCAAAGAATAAGGGAAGAGTTTCATCCTCATGGCTTCATTGGAGACACCAGGGATGGAGAAGGTGTCAGAGATCTTCATGAACTTGGTGATGTGCCTGTGTGGATCCTCATGGGGCAGTCCATGATATTGGGTAATTGATTGAAGGAGTTGCACCATTGCTAGTTTCAAATCGAAATTTGCTTGCAATGGTGGCTGGACTATGCCTGGAATCACTCCATCAAGAGATGGGATTGTATACTCCATTATGGGCAGCTCCTCAGCTACAGGGATTATGGCATTTTCATTACCATTTTCATTGTTCCCATGAATCGAGCTGTTATCATCTGCCATAGTGTGCTTTTCACTGATACCTTCAGAATCAGTGATCTTGCAAGAGTTCAAAGAACTCAAATCGTGATAAAAGGTTAGAGAAAGAACAGAATCACAAACTCAAGAAATTAGATCAAAGAACTTCAAAAAGAAACTAAATCATGCACCGTTCCCCGGCAACGGCGCCGTTTTGTTGGGTAGTATTTTCTAAAAAGAAAGAGTTGTCGTTCTCTGGGAACGGGAGAGTTGATTTCTTTATAAACTTCTTTTTCTTTTAAAATGATTTGTAAAAATTCTGTTCTTTAGTAACTTTGTAAAAATCGACACAAGTTTATTTATAACAGTAAAAACGATTATCAGAAAATCCAGAATCCTGACTTTGATGACTTTTCCCTAAAGATATGCAATCATGCATTCCAACTGCTACAGCATGTAAACTTGACCGAATCTGACTTCTTGAAGAGCCACACTAAATTTTCCCAAATTTAGTGTGTTAAATGATTCACCTTAATCCCTTAAGGGTAAAATCACTTTACTGAAAAGTTGAAGTACGGTTCTTCCTTAGATTATTCCTAATCTAAGAAACTTGAATTAATAAAATCATGAACTTGAGTTTCCCAACACAAGTTCATGCAAGAATCTTGTTCATTCCCATGGATCTCAAACATCAAAAATACATGCATGCAGTCCGTATTATAAAAGGGTAATTATCATCGCCATCAGAATTCCAGAAAAGGGATTTAGCTATGCATGATGCAAAAGAAAACTAAAATCAAATCTGAAGTAAAAGAAAACATGATTCATGTAAAAGAAAGTTATAAGAGTAAAGGTACAGACCGATTTGTTCTTCACGGTTTCAAAGGAAATTGCGATTTAAACTACAACTATACACATGCCCAAGATCGCGTCTGAATCCCTTCAAGAGCAGCGATGACGAGCATGCAAGAATCTCCAGAAAATACAAAAACCTAAACTCGAAATTCCTATCTAAGAATCTAAGTACACAATCTGAAAGATAAAACTATGTGTTTCTTTTTCTCTCGAAAGTAAAAGCTTCTCCTTCAACTCTGAATGTGTTTCCCTTTTTTATCAGAATACACGCTCCCTTTCTTGATTTTCTTGACATTTCTGTTGTCCGTCTGATCCAAGCAAGATCAACGGTTGCCAAGCCTCCAGCGATCTTATCCCCTTTTTATCACTTCTGCCACATGTCACTATCTGGATAACAAAAGGGTGAGGAAAATCAGTAAAAAGATAAAAGATACCTTTTTAACCAAGGTTTTACCATTTAGGCTCACTTCATATATTTCAGCCCAATTTCACCTACACTTTTACACAATCAGCCCAAAAAATGTCAGAAAAATCCCCACTTAATTGGGTAAAAATCAATACTAACAGTGTTGAATGTTATCTCATTCAATACTATCTCATTTCTTGAAGTGCTTTTTTTTTCCTCATTTTTCTTAATTTATGAAGTAATAAACTTCCTCCTTGTTTCTAATTTTTTTAATTAAATCTTGTTTCATTTATCGCAGGTACTGCACTTGATCAAAGAATTGCTTACTTTCTTATGCTGGTGACGCTGGCAATTACATACATGTTCCATTGATATCAAACAGCTTGGAAGTGCAACAAAACTATCACAACTTTTTTTCCCCTATTCTTCCTTTCCTTTGTTGGCATCTTATTATTGAGGAGTGGTTCAACATCACACAAGCTCATAAGTGTACAAATTTATTTAATTACTGAGATGATGTTAAAACTTATATTGTTCAGCATCCAAAAGAAAGAAAAAAAAAACTGAAGTTATAGATCCAAATGATGTATATATTTAGTTCTCACAAGCACCCGCAACTGAAAGTTTCAAAGCCAAAGAAGAATTCTAAGTAGGTGTTGCAACAGATTTAATTTCAAAATAGCAGTTGATCCAAAAGATGCCTGCACGGATGGACCTTGAGACAGTGTTTGCAATATCTAAGTTCTTGGTCACAATCCCTGATGCTAGGCCATATCTGGTGTTGTTGGCTTTCTTAATTGATTCGTTAATGGTTCTCTTGTACATATACCATACTTAATTCAATATTCACTTGTGCAATCACAAACTTTTTTTATGTTAAGATGGTGAAATAGAATATAAGATGGAAATACTTAAACTTTGAAATTGCCATCATAGGTCCAAATATTTCATCTTGTGCTATTAGCATGTCCACAAGGAAAAAAATTATAGAGTTTAATAATAGTGTTGTCCTTAATTTATAAAAGAATAGAAAAAAATATAATATTTACCTTAATTTACTCGAAGCTAAACTCAAGCAGTAAATAAGTTCTCAATCAAGAAAGCATATCATCAGAAAAAATGAACTAAACTTTTATTATTGATAGAGAACAAGAAAGGAATACATCGGTATATTTGAACACCTAATGAGCTTCTCAAAATCTCTTTGAGCCTCCCTGTTGTGCTCGAAACCAGTTGTGTCCTTCATCTCATCAAGTTGGAGTCGTGCTTGGAGTCGAGGATTGTCTCTCTCTCGTCTTTCCTCTTTTATTTGTCTCCAATTTAACAAAGTTTGCCTATTATTATCAACATCAATAGGAGCAACTATTTTATGTCTAGTTTTCAAGAATGAGTTATCAACACTTCCCTTTTCCTCGTGTTCAGTTTCCAACTTTATATTCTTGTAAACCTCGCTAGCTGAAGCCCTTGAAGACTTTTTGGTTTCAATTGTCTGCACAAAAATTAAATTCCCAGTGTCAACACACACAAAAACACAAAAATAATATTTAACATAATAATGAAAAGGGTATAACCAACACACATCTAATTTCTTCTCCACAGCTTTGGGCCTCTTGTTGTTGGGATGACCCAACATCACCTTATCAGATTTAGATTTACTTCTCAAATTGACTTTATTCATCATCGCTGCCGAATAAGAAGAACTAAGAGTGGGTTTGTTAGCTTCTTTCATATTACTAATTACTACTTCAGCATTATTAACTGAAGGAGCCCCTCGTTTTTTCCTCATATTACAAGGCAGATTCTGGTTCTTGACCGCATGCTTCTGGATCGGTGTTGATTGTCCGGCGCCGTCAGCGTTCGTCATTCTCACGCGCTTCTGGGTTCCACACTTCAAGAAAGTGGAAGGGAACGTGAAATTGTGAAGACGGTGGTTTGATCTCATCATGGGATCACCAAAACCCTCAACGCCATCATTTATGGCAAGAAAAACAAGAATTGCAGAATATAAAAACAAGAATTGCAGAATATAAAAACAAGAATTGCAGAATAGAAAAATGGCAAAAACTAGTGTTGAGCGCGAAGGAGAGCTGAAAATTTTCTCGGGAAAATTGGAGAGATCAAAGGTTGTTGCTTTTGTGATTTGAAATGTGTGTTTGTGTGTTTGCTTTTGTTGGAGTGAGCGGGAAACGAAGCGAGGAGCGAGCTTGTACAGTTGGAGATGTTTTAATTTTTTATATTTCTTTTTTTTTTATGTTTTTATCATTTTCTTTAAGGATGTTTGAGATTATGTTCTATTTATATATAAATGCTTCAGATTACTTATTACTTATTAGATGATGTATCAATATATGCTCTGTTCTCTATTGGTTTTCTTGAATTCTTTTTGGTTTGGTTAGTGAAATCTTTGTGGTTCGGAATTTCTGCAACTAGGTTGCTGAAATTTGGTAATATGAGGAGAAAGGTCAAGAATTTGTATCCAAGTTTTCCAGTACAGACCTTCAAAAAGGTCAAGAAGAAAATTAAATTAAAGTATGGGAAAACACTTTCTCCTTTAATAGCAGAGTTGTTTTCTCATGTTAGTGAGAGTTCATTTTGCGTGCAATATTTTTTTTATTTTTGGTTTTTTGTTTATGGTGGGACCCATTTAAATTATGTGTGTTTAGGAGATTTTCTAACCTCATGTTGAATGAGAGATGCAAAGCCCTTAAAGTATTTACCTTAGTGCTTCTTTTCCTTCAGCAGATAGGTAATCTGAATTCCTATGGAGAAATATTCACTTTGCCAAAGGATGAATATATGAGTGAATGTTCTTGAGAAAGCTCTTCAATTGATGCACAAGAAAGAATCCTAATCTTAAAAATCTATTTCTCTCTTTTCTTTCTTGTATATTTTCCTCTCTTCTCTCTCTTGTATTTTCTGCTCTCTTCTCTCTCTTGTGTTTTCTCCTCTTTGAACAATATGCAATGAGCCCTATTTATAATAATAACATCTTAATCTATTATGCAATGCAATCCTAATCAAATCTTTGACAAAGAATATTTTATTTCTCTTACATGAAATCTAAAAAGATAAAATCTATCCTAATCTTTACGTGATTCAATGCTTTTCTATCTCTTCATGATATCTTCCATATCTTCTCCAATCTGCGTGCAATCTTCAATTATCTTGAGTATTGACCCATGTTTTTTTTTCACTTCATGATATCTTCTATATCTTCTCCAATTTTCATGAAACCTTCAATTATCTTGAATACTATTTCAAATCAGAATAAATATTATTCTGAAATCACGAACAATCAGCTCTTTAATAATTTCAAGACAATAAGATATTATCAATTAAATTAACATTAAATTGATTGTAATCATCAAAATATATTTTAAATCAATTAAACAATTGGGGTATAACAAATATCCAACACCCTATACTTGTATACGAACATGCAAAAATTAATAAAGTGAAATCTCTTTTGGATACCTAACAAAAATCACGGTCCCCAATTTTGTCCCTTACAAAAAAATACTCATATTAATCAATTTTTAGGAACTAAATTGGGTATTTATTGAATTTCTGAGGAACCATAATTTCAAAGAACTGAAATTATAGATGGACCAAAAATTGATCTTCTTTTTGTAAGCGACGAAAGTGGGGATCATATTTTTTATTAGTGATCCAAAAAAAATAAAAATTAGACAAATTAATAATTGTCAAGCAGAATAATTGTATAAGAATTGTGCCAAAACAGTTGTGTAGAATAAGAAAGTGGGAGTGTTGATCAAGAGATATTTGCATTTCGCAATGACTGGGATGCCACTGAACCCACATGTGATCAGGAGATATAGGCACTAGATAACGAACATGACCCATGTATAGGGGTTGTGCATGGGGTCGAACTGAGCCGAATTTTTTGAAAAACCGAACCGAATTGATTTAAAAGGTTCGGTTCAAAAATAGTTCGGTTCGGAAGTGGTTTGCTTCGGAACCGGTTCAGGTCGATTCTATTTTGAAATATTTTTAAAAAACAATTTAAAAAATAAAAATCAATTCGGTTCGATTCGTAAACAGTTGGGTTCAAAAACGACCGATTCTTGAACTCGTTTTAAAAACCAATTCGGTTCATGAACTAGCTCTTTAAAAACTGGTTCGGTTCATGAACTAATTTTTAAAAATCGATTATTTTAAGTGCAGTTCAGTTCTGTTCATGGTTCGGCTAAGTTTTTTAGTTCTTTTGCACATTCTTAACCATGTCATGCATGCTTATTTCGTTTTGTACAAGGTTTGCTTTTGCTGTAGTAAATAACAAGTAAAAAAAAAATACGGCATCCACCAATTAAAGATTCAATGTATAATGCATTTTTTTAAATATAAACCAAATGCAAACCAAATTTTCAAATTAATTCATTCAAAATTTACTCGGAACACAGTAAGACACGGAAGCTATTTGGTCTAAAATGATCTTTAAATTTGTATCATTGAATACAATAAATATTTGAGAAAGAATTATGTGAGATATATAAATTATTTAAAAATAAAAAGTTGCGAGAGGATGTTATCTAATAACTTTAATGAATTTGTGTGAGAAGTCAGAAACTATAAATATTCAGAAATATAATTTAACGGGGAAGAATATAATAAGTAATTTGGATAGATTATATTAAACCTTCCCCTCATTTAATATACTGAGTCATTTGTATAGTTTGTATTAGAGTATATGTTAATTTTTCATATTTTATCCAAAAAAGAAATATAAGTTAATACAGATTAAAAAAAAGTATACCGACATGATAATTATGATGCTATTATTTTAATAATTTTTTTTGATATTACTATGTTCGTAATGAATTAATATTAAATTTTTATTGTTTAATTAAGATATTTTTACAAGTACAAATTTATTTTTTAAAGTATATTAACATATTTTTATTTTTTGTTTTACTGGAATACGAAATAATTTTATCCCAGAAAATAAAGTTAAGTATATCTTATAGAAGAAATATCAATTCAAATAATTATATATTAACTTTTAATTTAAAATCTATCGGAATATACAATACAACTTACCTTGTTGTAAACCAAAAATTCATCTTTCTCATTAATCAAAGGAAGGATTGAAATCAACCTTATCTCATAATAATCAATCACTGAAATGGCAACAAATGCTTTGAAGAGTGGCAGTGTTATGCTTTAACTTTCTTCCTTCCTTCCCTATGACAGCAAATCTGTGTGTTTGAGTGTTTGAAAGAAACACCATTAGAGGACCTGTGAATTACAAATTGGTATTAGAGCTATGGAGAGTGTGACCACTACTAGCATGCCGTTGCCCCGCCTGACAAAGGCGAATTATGTGAATTGGAGCATTCAGATGAACGCTCTGCTCGGATCCTAGGATGCTTGGGAGGTTATTCAAGAAGGTTTTGCAGAACCTTCAACCACTGCAGGATTTTCAGCTGCTCAAAACAAGGCGTTGAAAGAGACGCGTGCGAAGGATAAGGCTGCCTTATACATGTTATTCCGAGCTGTAGATGAGTCCGAACTTGAGAAGATAACAAGTGCGACGACGTCAAAGGAAGCGTGGAACATCTTGGAGAATGTCTACAAAGGAGCTGACCAAGTTAAGCAGGTCCGACTTCAAACTCTACGTGGCGAGTTGGAAATAATGAAGATGAAAGATTCAGAGGGTGTATCCGATTTCATCACCCGAGTTCAAGCCGTGGTGAATCAGTTAAAACAGAATGGAGAGGAATTATCTAAGACTAGAGTTGTTGAAAAAATTCTGAGGTCGCTAACAAACAACTTTGAAAACGTGGTATGTGCAATTGAGGAGTCTAAGTACTTGGCTACGCTCTCTGTTGAAGAGCTAGCAGGCTCTCTTGAGGCGCATGAACAGCGCAAGAAAAAGAAAAAGGAAGAGACACAAGAGCAAGCACTCCAGACAAAAGCAACAATTAAGGATGAAAAGGCACTCTACTCTTAGAATGTCCGAGGTAGAGGTCGTGGACGCGGAAATGGCCGAGGTGGTCGAGGTATCAGGAGGTGAAACATGAAGAAAGAGCTGAGACGAGTCAGCAAAACTAGGGAGGTAGACGATGCGGCCGAGGTGGAAGAGGCCGATGGTCAAATCAAAGTAATGTTGAATGTCATAAGTGTGGCAAGTATGGTCACTACGCAAGAGATTGCAGCTCGGACAGATGCTACAACTGTGGCCGAGTTGGGCATTTTGCTAAAGATTGCCGAGATGAAAGAAGAATTGACGAGACTTCAAACCTCGCTGCAGAAGGAAAAATAAAAGATGGAGTTCTGATGTTAGCACATGGTGAAACTAGCTCGAAGGTTGAGACAGAGTGGTACATGGACTCTGGTGCCAGTAATCACATGTGTGGTTACAAACATTTGTTCAAAGAGTTGAAAACGGTGGAAGCCGGACATGTCTCTTTTGGAGACGCGTCCAAAATTGATGTAAAAGGCCAAGGTACGATTTGTTTCTTGCAAAAGGATGGAAGAATTGGTACAATTCGGGACGTGTATTACGTGCCTGAGCTCAAAAGCAATATTCTGAGCATTGGACAGTTGATGGAGAAAGGTTACTCGGTTCTAATGACATACCGAGTTCTGCTGTTGAAAGATATAAAAGGGCGTCTGATAGCCCGAGTTCAGATGGAAAGGAACAGAATGTTCAAGCTGAGTTTGAGGAGCATGGAGGTCGGCTCTCTGCAAGCCGAGGTGGAGGATAAGATGTCTCTTTGGCATCGACGGTTTGGACATCGTCATTATGGTGGTCTGACCGAGATGATGAAGAAGAACATGGTAGTGGGTCTGCCAAAGATTAACTCTGAAAGAAAATTTTGTGAGGACTGCGTATTGGGAAAACATGCGAGGAGCCCGTTCCAAAGGATGGCGAGATACCGAGCTAGGCAGCCTCTGGAATTGATACATACCGACCTGTGTGGACCCATTACTCCGGGGTCTTTCAATGGTAAGAAGTACTTTGTAACTTTTATTGATGATTTTAGTCGAAAGACTTCGGTGTATTTTCTGAAAGAAAAATCTGAGGTGCTAGAGGTATTTAAAAGTTTTAAAGTAATGATAGAGAATGGTACTGTGAAGTACATCAAATCGGTCCGTTCAGACCGAGGTGGGGAGTACGTGTCGACAACTTTCAAGAAGTATTGCAAAGAACATGGGATAAGGCGGTTCCTGACCGCACCGTACTCGCCCCAGCAGAATGGAGTAGCTGAGAGAAAGAACAGGACTATCCTGGATATGGTCCGATCCATGTTGAAGACAAAGAACATGCCGAAAGAATTTTGGGGAGAGGCCGTACAATGTGCAGTGTACGTGCAGAACAGATGTGCACATTCAAGTTTGGATGACAAGACTCCGGAGGAAGCATGGAGTGGTTTGAAGCCCTCAGTGGGTCACTTTAAAGTTTTTGGGAGTGTTGCGTATGCACACATACCAGATCAGTTAAGGACAAAACTTGAAGATAAGAGCAAGAAGTTTGTGTTCATTGGTTATGATGAGAAGACTAAGGGATACAAGTTGTTGGATCCCGTCAGTAAAAGGGTGATGGTAAGCCGAGATGTGAGAGTAAATGAAGAAGATGAATGGGACTGGAGTAGTCCATCCAGGATCAATGCGGAACCCGAAAATAGATCAATTGAGGTCGGACAACCTTCGACCCATATCCCGGCAAACCCTGAAGTCTCTGATGGTGAAGAAGAGTTGAGACAACCAAGGATGAGGAGTCTACAAGATCTGTATAATTCCACCAGTGAAGCACACCTAGTATGTTTGTTGGCAGATTCTGAAGAAGTGAGTTTTGAAGAAGAAATCCAAGATAAGTAATGGCAATCAGCCATGGAGGAGGAGATTAACGCAATATAAAAGAACAAGACGTGGGAGTTGGCCGAGCTGCCAAAAGGAGGTCGGCCCATTGGTGTGAAGTGGGTGTACAAGAAGAAAATGAACGCTAAGGGGAAGATCGAAAGATATAAAGCCCGGCTGGTGGCGAGAGGGTATAAACAGAAGGCCGGCATTGACTATGACGAGGTGTTCGCGCCCGTAGCAAGAATGGAGACAATCAGGTTGTTAATTTCTCAAGCAGCCCAGTTCAGATGGCCGATCTATCAGATGGACGTGAAGTCAACATTCTTAAATGGAGTACTCGAGGAGGAGGTGTATCTGGAACAACCTCCGGGATTCATGAAAGTCGGATAAGAAAGAAAAGTGCTGAGACTGAAGAAAGCTTTGTATGGGTTGAAGCAGGCCCCAAGAGCCTGGAACACGAGAATTGACAATTACTTCAAGAAGGATGGACTTGAGCAATGTCCGTATGAACACGTACTCTATGTAAAGAAGAAAGGAGGTAAAATTCTACTTGTTGCTCTATATGTTGATGATCTCATTTTCTTGGGTAATGATGAAGGAATGATTCAAGATTTTAAGAAGAAAATGACGAAGGAGTTCAAGATGAAGGATCTCGGTCTAATGAGATACTTTCTTGGTTTGGAGGTTAGACAAGATAAATCCGGGATTTTCGTCTCTCAGGAAGCCTATGCAAAAGGAATTTTAGAGAAGTTCAAAATGAGTGATTGCAACCCGTTTTCAACCCCCATGGAACCCGACGTTAAACTTTCGAGATGTGATGGAGGAGAAAAGGTAGATCCGAGTGTTTATCGTAGTCTAGTTGGAAGTCTGAGGTACTTGACGTGTATGAGGCTGGATCTGTGTCTGAGTGTTGGAATAATAAGCCGATTTATGGAACAGCCGAAGTATCCTCATTGGAAGGCGGCAAAGAGAATTCTGAGATATGTGAAAGGAACAATTTTTCAAGGACTTCTTTACTCGAAGTCGGACAAGTACAAGCTGACAGGCTACTCGGATAGTGATTGGTGCTGTAAGAACCCGCACCGCTAATTAAGGTAATTAGTGAATTAATTATGATAATTAGGAAATGATTCCATAATTGACCTTAATAATTAATATTGGGCTTAAATAATTATACTGAGTGAGTAAAAATGCTGAAAGTCGCTTTTCGGAAGAAAAGCGCAGATACCGGTTCTGCTACTCGGTATAAACGCGTACCGAAAAAGTATCCCGGAAAATTATAACGAAGGCATGATAATTACTAGAATATTATGTAGGACTTGTAAAACAAGTTTCAAGTCAAAATAATGTAATCTGATGCCAGAACTGATACTGGCTATGGAAAAGCGCGTACCGGAAAGGTGCTCCGAAAAATAAAATAAAAATATGACAAATCTTAGAAAAATGTGTAGGTCTAGATTCCAAAGTTTGGGATCAAGATCTTTTGCGTTGCTATTAAGGCTAATACTGCGCTTAAGTGACCTTTTGTCTATATATGCATTAGTTGCACATAACCCTAGGAGGATTCCAGCTGCCTTGTGCGTGAGAGAGGGGCTGAGCAAGGGGTGAGCACTGTTCCATTGCATGCTCTTCTTTCCTTGTGACCAAAACACCATTTTACCTTGTCTTTCCTCCTCTTTGACCTTGCAAACAACTAGGAGAGTGCACTGTGAGGTTAGATTTCAGCTCTTGCTGAGTGAGGGGTGTTTCTTGAGTTGGTTTTGTTGCTGTGTTTGGGTGGTGTGGTGAAGGAGCTTTGTGTGTGAGTGGAGAAGTCTCCAAGTAGCTTCCTTGGTGAGGAAAGAACTCACCTTGTTGCTCCATTTTCGTCCTCCCTAAAGTCAGTACCTTGGAGCTGACTTGTGAGCTCCAAGAGCACCATTGTTGGCTGCTTAAAGCTTGGGGTAAGTTCCCTCATCTTTGATCTTAGTTTTGTGGCTTAAAGTTGATGTCTTTGCCATGTTTAATGAGTAAACAATAAGGTATAATGAGTATGAACCTAAAACAGATTAAAGATGCATGCTTTAACGTAATTAAGTGTTAAAAGTTGGATCTTTGGACTGGATATTCACGAAATGCAGAAACTGCATTCTGTCGTGAGATATCCAGATATTTGTCGAACAGATATCCAGATATCAGTATCCGGATATTCATATCCGGATATGGTATCCGGATATGCATATCCGGATGTGGGATCTGGGTATCCGGATATGGTATATCCGGATATGGCCAGTGTGATATCCGGATATGGCATATCCGGATATGTCCCTTGTGATATCCGGATATTCTGGGATTTCGCAGAACAGTAGCTGTGCGGTGTGAACAGTAAGCTATTGGGGGTTTGTGGACCCTAGATTAAGGAAGTTGAACTTCTGTAATTAATAAACTAAGTCAGAATCATATGATTAAGGGCTTATGGCTTTGTTGGAAGCCTTAAGACGTAAAACGTAAAGGAAAGGCGTAGTCTTTAAGTTGTATGCTTGTGATGCATAAATATTGATGTATTATTGGTCCATATTAGATTGTGATACTGCTGTGTTTGGACGTAAGAGTGGTTGGACTCTTGGCTTGGATAGCTAGCTTGCAAGGTAAGCTTTCGTGTCCTCAGTTTAGCCATTTTGTGGTTCCACCATGTCCCATGGGGATGTGGTTTATGCTTGCTGTGTTACATGCTTTGATGTTTTGGAAATGCTGTTGAGCTATTATATGCAATGTGCTTTTATGATATGCATGTGGTGTCCACCTATACGGTAAGCCTGAGTATGTAGTACATACAAGATGGTGAGGCTGTGGGTGAGGTGCAAGCGGTGTTCCTTGTACTCATGTGGGTTTAGACGTATTCCTGCATTTCTCTGTCCAGTAGATTTGATAAACACACATGGCATGATTGTCTGCTGCATCGCATAGTTTTGGAACTTATATTGTAAATACTGTTTTTGAACTTATATTACACATCTAAGTGAGCTTGGGGTGGAAGATCCTTGAGGACCCCTTGTCTTACTGAGATTTCTTGTTTAGAGATCTCACCCCACGTTTGGGGACGCTTATTTCAGGATCAGGTAATGTTGAGGGCTCAGGTGGCAGGAGGCCAGAGCTGAGTTGATAATTATGATATGCTGACATGCTGGATGTTGACTGCTGTTATGTTTTCCGTTTTGATTATGCTATTATCTTGAGACTGTTATTGGGCATTGTTGCCTTATTTGGTGAGCATGGGGTTTGTCCATGCCACATGGTTTTGTTATTGTCTTTTATTTGAAGTTGTAATTAAAGTATCAGGATTTTGGTCCAGGCTATGTGTTGTAGTCCTGCGACTTAGATACTCACTTATTATTTATATATGAGGTATTTCAGTTAGTTGTCTTGCAATTTACATACAGGCAGTATTTTATGAAATTGATTAAGTAATCAAGTAGGCTAAGGTTAATGACGTCATAATTGAATTAAAGAAAAAGTTATTCCGCATTTTAATTAAGCGTGGCTTAATACGATAGTATGTTAACAATCCGGGTTAACACGGGCTGTTACAGGTGCGGAGATGTAGATGATAGAAAGAGCACGGCTGGCTATATATTTTTTATGGGGAATACGGCGTTTACTTGGGTATCAAAGAAGGAACCCATTGTAACTGTCTACATGCGAAGCCGAGTACGTAGCTGCTTCGTGGTGCGTGTGCCATGCAATTTGGCTGAGAAATTTATTGAGAAGTTGGAGCAAGAGCAAGTCGGTTCAACTGAGATCTGGGTTGACAACAAATCAGCGATCGAGTTAGCAAAGAACCCGGTCAACCATGAAAGAAGCAAACATAATGATGTCAGATTCCATTTCATCCGAGATCAGGTCAAAGAAGGAAAGGTGGAGCTCAGTCATGTGGCAAGCCGAGATCAAGTTGGAGATATTTTCACGAAGCCCCTACCGACGTTGTTGTTTAAGAATTGCAAGAAGAAGATGGGAATGAAGGGCGGTAGAGATATTAAAGTTTAAAGGGGAGTTTTGTTGGGTTTAAACATTAAATAAAATAAATAAGAAAATAGAAAATGAAAGGTTTATGTGAAGAGATGTGTCCCCAGGAATTTGTTAGTGGACAATTAATATGTTTTAGATTTCCTAGGTTATTCATTATCTTTTGTTATTGCTTTTAAATAGAAAACTATAACTCTTGTAAAATTGGCTTGGCTGAATCAATAATAGAAAGAGGTATTTTTAGCAAATCTGTGTGTTTGAGTGTTTGAGAGAAACACCATTAGAGGACCTGTGAATTACAAGATGTTCTGTAAATAGTGTGAGAATGAGAGTGTTAGTTCTGACTTTACATCTTGGTTGGAGCCTGGTATTGTTAGAGAGTACTTCAATACTTCGTGGGGATCTCATAAAACTACACTATAGATGTATTATGTATCCTATCAGTTTGGGTAAAATAGAGGTTGGTTCAGAAATTGGTTAGGGTGTGTGAGGGAGATATCATATGTTGTATTATATTTATAGCCATGCCATGTCCTATAATTTAGAATTTACAGCATTCCCATGTCTGTGTTATATGATATCTGTATCTGATCCATGCATCCTAGGTCAGGGCCTTCCACAAGATCAGAGAAGGAAGATATGCTAGGAATTCCATTTTTTAGATGATTTGGACCATTTGTGATTTTGCGAAAGTAATATCCTATCTTTATGTATGGAAATGCATAATTTGAATGATTGTATCAAATTTTAAACTGCTGCACGTCATAGAAGAATTGGTTTAGGTTATTCCCTCTTGATAGTGTCTGTAGTTTTAAATCCAAACTTTTATTCATTTGGATAGTTCTTGTATTGTTGTTAGTTGTGGATGAAACATATCATCAAATTTTGAAATGCGCCTTTTCATACTTCTAAGCTTCAATTTCTGTATTTTTAAACTTATGATCGACGTTATTTACTAGAAATGTACTTTCTTTGCCTGCTTACTTCTAAATTTGTGTTTTATTTTTGTCTTGTAATAGAGTCTTTAATGTATGCTTATGTATTTGGCGGTGGTCTATCTGATTTCTGTACCAAGGAAGAATGAGACTTTGATGTCTGAAATTGTTGAGAATAAAATAAACGAATTAATAAGACATATGTTTAAGGCAAAAAATGTGGGTTCTATAGACTCATTTTTTCGTTTGAATTTTAGCAAAAGAAAATTATAAGATGCATCTAGCTTGTTCCAGGTGAGTTTGGTATCTGGAACTTATCAAGCTCCAGAAAAGAAATAATTATTTTCTAACGTTAACTGCTCTACGTGTATCACTTGATGCTTATTAAATGTGAATTCTGAAGGGAAAACACTTTATTATGTTGTGCATATGATGTATATAATGATGGGTTTGATGGACAAACTTTTGACTGCTGAATAGTTGCTTGTGTGTGTGGCAACACTTCAGAAATGGATTTGATGTTGTGATATTGGCATCATATTTGTGTTTTCATGTAAAATGTAACAAATAGTAAGGCAAATATTTGCGCAAAAAGGTTATTGTTCTTTCCAAAATCTGAAGCCAAGGAATATGCGTGGTGTTAAGTCTTGCGGGATGCTGATGGCTGCTTCTTATGAATAATAGGAGACTATAGAAGACTCTTGAAACTAAACCTTCAAGAGTATAGATCGATGATTCTGCTGGAATGAGTGTTGTATATAAATCTTATTACACTGCACTGTATAAGTGGATGTCATTATCATTTAGATTATTAGTGTTATGATAAACAAACTTTAGTTTGTTGGGAAAAGATTTATAGATTCAGCATTTTGTGTAGGAAGTTCAGGATCTGAACATAGAGAATTGAAGAATCTATGTGAGGAAGTATAGGCTAAAGACTGGGCTTTTGAGAGCACAGCAATGCAAGAAGTATAGGCTAAACCAGGCATTTGATTCTGGGTTCTAGTTACTTGTGATAATCCAAGTACAAATACATGTCTAATTTCTTGAAGAGTTGTTTTTAATTGTCTTAAGTTGTTATAGGTTTGATGCCACTGAGGTCAATGGGTCACCCTTATTTTTTAATTTAGAAGTGGGCAGCAGAAAAATTCAGGCTTTTCATTCTGGGTTGTAGTTATTTGTGATAGAAATATTTTTAATATCCATTATATTTTTTGGCAGAGATATCAGATGACTAAATGAGTGGTTTCATCTATATTTGTTAATATAAACTATGTAAAATATTTGAAATGATTAATTGTTTGCAAAAATGACACCTTTATGTTGTAAATGTAGATAGGTTTCATCTACGTTTGTGTTTGAAAACATTACAAAAATTAAGTGCTTATCTTTTATGTTTGCTAAACTTTAGCTACTATGAGTTTGGGAGAAATCAAGGTTGTTTGCAGCAGATGCTAGCAGCTCCAAACCACCTTTTGTTATCGTGAGTTTCTTGTTGAACATATATATGTTGTTTTCTGATGCCATGTGAAACTGTTTTTGCTCCAATTTTTCTACCTGAAAGTAAAAATCAATTATGTGTATACAATTAGACGATTTAGTGTAATTGGAGATTTACATGTGCATTATGGTGTGCTAAGTAACCATTTGCTGAATAATAGGAGTGATCATGATGAAAAAATAAAATCTATTGGTCAATTTCATGAAGTGTTTTGTCTTGTAGATTACCAAGTTTCTCAAAATTCAATAGTATTACATGAGGTGTTGAATGTTATCTCATTCAATACTATCTCATTTCTTGAAGTGCTTTTTTTCTTTCCTCATTTTTCTTAATTTATGAAGTAATAAACTTCCTCCTTGTTTCTAATTTTTTTAATTAAATCGTGTTTCATTTATCGCAGGTACTTCAATTGATCAAAGAATTGCTTACTTTCTTATGCTGGTGACGCTGGCAATTACATACATCTTCCTTTGATATCAAACAGCTTGGAAGTGCAACAAAACTATCACAACTTTTTTTTCCCTATTCTTCCTTTCCTTTTTTGGCATCTTATTATTGAGGAGTGGTTCAACATCACACAAGCTCATAAGTGTACAAATTTATTTAATTACCGAGATGATGTTAAAACTTATATTGTTTAGCATCCAAAAGAAAAGAAAAACTAAAGTTATTGATCCAAATGATGTATATATTTAGTTCTCACAAGCAGTCGCAACTGAAAGTTTCAAAGCCAAAGAAGAATTCTAAGTAGGTGTTGCAACAGATTTAATTTCAAAATAGCAGTTGATCCAAAAGATGCATGCTCGGATGGACCTTGAGACAGTGTTTGCAATATCTAAGCTATTGGTCACAATCCCTGATGCTAGGCCATATCTGGTGTTGTTTGCTTTCTTAATTGATTCATTAATGGTCCTCTTGTACATATACCATTAATTCAACATTCACCTGTGAAATCACAAACTTTTTTTTTGTTAAGATAGTGAAATAGAATATAAGATGGACATACTTAAACTTAGAAAGTGCCATCATAGGTCCAAATATTTCATCTTATGCTATTAGCATGTCCACAAGGAAAAAAATTATAGAGTTTAATAATAGTGTTGTCCTTAATTTATAAAAGAATAGAAAAAATATAATATTTACTTCAATTTACTCGAAGCTAAACTCAAGAGTAAATAAGTTCTCAATCAAGAAAGCATAACATCAGAAAAAATGAACTAAACTATTATTATTCATAGAGAATAAGAAAGGAATACATTGGTATATTTGAACACCCAATTAGCTTCTCAAAATCTCTTTGAGCCTCCATGTTGTGCTCGAAACCAGATGTGTCTTTCATCTCATCAAGTTGGAGTCGTGCTTGGAGTCGAAGATTGTCTCTCTCTCGTCTTTCCTCTTTTATTTGTCTCCAATTTGACAAAGTCTGCCTATTATTATTAACATCAATAGGAGCAACTAGTTTATGACTAGTTTTCAAGAATGAGTTATCAACACTTCCCTTTTCCTCGTGTTTAGTTTCCAACCTTATATTCTTGTAAACCTCGCTAGATGAAGCCTTTGAAGACTTATTGGTATCAATTTCCTGCACAAAAATTAAATTCACAGTGTCAACACAAAAAAAAAAACACAAAAATAATATTAAACATAATAATGAAAAGGGTATAACTATAACCAACATACATATAATTTCTTCTCCACAGCTTTGGGCCTCTTGTTGTTGGGATGACCCAATATCACCTTATCAGAATTGACTTTATTCATCATCGCTGCCGAAGAAGAAGAACTACGAGGGGTTTGTTAGCTTCTTTCAGATTACTAATTACTACTTTAGTAGCATTATTAACTGAAGAACCCTTCGATTTTTTCCTCAGATTACAAGGCAGATTCTGGTTCTTCAATATGGGTTCTTGTTCTTCTTCTCGTTTACTAAAAATTGATTCTTACGGATTAAGCTTTCGCTTTCGCTTCCCATCCTCATCCTCGCCGGAGCGTCGTGGCCGTTTGGTGCCCCTCACATTCACCGCATGCTTCTGGGTCGCTGTTGATTCTCCGGCGCCGTCAGCGTTCGTCATTCTCACGCGCTTCTGGGTTCCACACTTCAAGAAAATGGAAAGGAACGTGAAATTGTGAAGACGGTGGTTTGATCTCATCAAGGGATCACCCGCATCCACCAAAACCCTCAACGCCATCATTTACGGCAAGAAAAACAAGAATTGCAGAATAGAAAAATGGCAAAAACTAGTGTTGAGCGCGAAGGAGAGCTGAAAAGTTTCTCGGGAAAATTGGAGAGATCAAAGGTTGTTGCTTTTGTGTGTTTGCTTTTGTGATTTGCAATGTGTGTTTGTGTGTTTGCTTTTGTTGCCGGAAAATTTTACCGTTGGAGTGAGCGGGAAACGAAGCGAGGAGCCAGCTTATACAGTTGGAGATGTTTTAATTTTTTATATTTCTTTTTTTTTATGTTTTTATCATTTGCTTCGAGGATGTCTGAGATTTTGTTCTCTTTTAGTTTTCTTGAATTCTTTTTGGTTTGGTTAGTGAAATCTTTGTGGTTTGGAATTTCTGCAACTGGCTTGCTGAAATTTGGGAATATGAGGAGAAAGAAAAAAACAAAATTTGATTAAATTGGGTTTTGTTTTGTTTGATTTGTTAAGTTTCTTCCGCAGTTCTTTTTGTTTTTCTTTACTTTCATAATCAGTTGCTAAAGATTAATTTTCCAGGAAAATAGTTTCTGAGAAGCATAAGATTTTTCTGCCTTTTATTATTCCTTCTGGATATGTCGTTGGGAACTTTGGCTTCAATTTTTTTGTTTTTTTGTTTCCTGCATCTGAATTATTGCAAAAAAAAATTTGTCTGAGGCTAATAATTTAGTATTTGGTACTAATTATTTTCTCATTTGTCTGATTTTCAAGAATATGTGTACAACAAGTCAGGCTCCACTTTAGGTAAATTTCATCACAATGGTACTGTTTCATTTGTCACTGTGACTTGCTTAATCAAATTGTTGGTTTTTCATTGAAAAATTTGTAAACATGAGAAATTAATATACTGACATAAAGTGTCTTGAACTATTCATTTATTACATAGTTAAGAGGGAGATAATGTAAAATTGTCCGTATCCACACCACAAAATTATATTATTCCATGTTGCTATGTGGAATTAATTTCAAAATAGGATTAACTCAGGCAGTTTCATGCCACCGATACTTTTTCAGTTTAATTTTTTCAAAGTGGGTGAACATACTCTTAAAATTTTGTATTGTCTCTTGCAAGGGATTCAGTGGCCCATAACATATCACCTTTCCAAGGGATGATACCCGTTGAATAGTTTCTTGAATGTCAACGGATGGAATGTCACCCAATATGGATTTGGAAAGTGGGAATATTTGATAAAAGAGGGAAAATTAAATTTTTACGCAGAAGAAACAACCTTTGCCCACCTTCAATCATGTTTAACCCATGAATCATGCAATAGACATGTTAGGATTTAAAGTAGATACCTTTGTTCGAATCATTATTCCTGATCAAATGTGTTCTTGATCAATTCTTCAGACTCAAGAGAAGAATAGAGATTGGGTAGTGCCTTTGGTTATTCCAATAGAGAGATAGCCGCCACACTGATGTGTGTGTTGGTTAAGGTTTCAGTGGAGAAAATTAGAGATGAAGAAAAGAGCTATAAAACTAAGGAAGAAGAGGGGCTATATATAGATGTGGCGACTCAATAACCTAAGACTAGGTCAAATCAACGCCCTCATCAATGGTTTCCTTAATTTCAACCAATTAATTCAATT